>JASDQU010310019.1:0-18048 GCA_032191745.1 Picea mariana | reverse complement strand
ATATGATCACATACATGCAAACCTTCCTTAACTTTAACAACAAGAGACTAGCATTTTCATCAAACTTTTCTTTAGTCTCACATGACTAGTTTTGGATTAGTCAACAACCCTAACTTGAAATAATCATAACTATGTACCTGTAATGAATAAAGATATGAAAATAGTACACAATGTTATTCAGTGTGTTTTATGGAATTCCTCCAGGTGTCACTACCTGGAACCTCTCAGAAAAAGGATTTATAGCAAAAATGGCATACCTTGTTGAATTCTGGCTTATTCTAGAGAGCGAACTTGTAGAGCATGCTCCGCAGGGAATATTTGTTATATGGATCTGAAAATTTTACACATAATACTAAAGAATGTAATATAACCAAAACATCTAGTCTTACTTAATTTGGATCTTTTATGAATAATTTATGACTTTTTGACCTGAAACACCTGTTTTAGACTAGTTTCAGGACTAGTCACAAACCCTATTTTCCACGGAGTGTAACTCCAAAACTACAACCCACAAGCTGAAATTCGTACCACAACTACTTGGATATGTTTTCTCAATGTCCTATCAATTTCATGGTCTGAATTATTCTATAAAACAAGTTATTACGTAAATGGTGAGATGACCTGTAAATAACATATCTTAAAAAGCATCATAAAAAAAAATTATACTTTCTTGAATTTCTGCCTTCTTTAGTTCACCTTCTCTCTAAAATTAGGATTATATATAATTTGGTTACCTCAGTCACCTGTAGATATTCAATATGCTCAAGTGTTATTAAAATGAGAGAGCCTTGCCTCTTATTTATACTTTCATGTAGCTTCCTCAAAGGGTTACCTTTTAACCATCTTAACCCACTTTCCTTATTTCAGGGTTAACCAACTTCTAACCACTTGTCCAATTAGTAATTTATCCATTAAATTTATTATTTAAATAATTTATTTTGTATCCACTTTTATTTATAGTACACTTATCACTTCAATTTACCTCAAGGGGTTACCTTCTAACCATCTTAAACCACTTTCCTTATTTTAGGGCTAACCCACTTCTAACCACTTGTCAACTTAGTAATTTCTCCATTAAATTTATTATTTAAATAATTTCTTTTGTATTCTCTTTGAATTATAGTAATCTCATCACTTCAATTTATTATTTACCTTCTAAAAATATCTTAAACCACTTTGACTACTTTGACCTTTTGGGGCTTCTAGATGACTCATGAGGGNATTATCCATCAAACAAACTTGGGTCCATTACCCAAACCTGGGTTCTCCAACTTCACATGGCCATAACTCTCTAACCGTGAGGAGTTATGTGACGTTCCACATACCATCGGAAATGTAATGACATGTACTACCCATATAGAATATTATTACCTTCAAATATATTAAAACTCATACCATTATACATTAAACAAACTTGGGTCCATTACCCAAACCTTTGTGCTACCAAAATTCGCTACCATACTTTCTCCAAGGGTTGAAATCAATCACTAAGGGTTGAGATCAATATACAATATCACTATCCAATGGTTGACATCAATGACAACTAAAAATCCATACCAACTGTCCATCAACATAAGCCAACTATCTGACAACCATGTCACTAAATGATTGTGGTTGTGGTGATAAAGGGATTAAAGAATTTGGGTCTTAACATAACCTTGATGAATAGCCACAAGATAACCCATAAGAGGTTCCATGTAGGTTGCAACTATGAGAAGACTAAGGTGATTGGGAGACTATTTTACATCAAGGAAAATGACAAGATTTTTGACATGACACTAAAACAGACAAGACTTGTGTGAATTATCCCTTCCTGTGCAATCATATCTTTCTTTGTATCCACAACAATAGATGTTGGAAAACCTTGATTTTCTCCTGTAGGTGTTCACCTAAGAAATTGAAGGATTTTTGTGGGCACTAACACCATCCAAACAAGGTGTGGTTTAAGTCGATGCCAAAACACCTTCATCACACTAGCAACCAGACATCACGCAATCAGTAGATGATCACACAAAGCCAATTTTCCTTCTCCAAACTCAACCAAATTATATTTTGAAATATTCCTCCAGAGAATAGTATTTTGAGTGCATAAACCATATTGACTCATGGTTGCAACAAGACGATCACTCGGTGCAAGTCAAAGAGGTATCTTTCTCTTCATCCCCAAACTATATAAATGGCCATTGTATCAACTATAATTCAATAAAACTAATCTATTGATGGAAAAAGTGGCCTTTAAAGAGGTTTTAAATTTAAATTTATTTATGTTGAACATTGTATTAGAGTACATGACCCAAAAACCATCAATCTATCTTAAGCCCTACTTTGGCACTTAATTATGTTAAATAAGTTGTGGGTTCCAATCCATCTCCCAATTCAAAAAATGAAGAATACTGGCATGAACTGTTGTAACCAATTTAAGCACATCCACAAACTACCAAGGATACTCTAGTGATATGTTGTAGATGTGACCTTTGGAGTTGATAAAACACAAATGCTTTGATCATGTAAAAATAAAGATAAAATATTCTCCCAAATGATAATATATTCATCATGTACAAATACCAATAGCTAACCCAAAGAAGTTCTTGCAAAGCATTAGTAAAAAATGGCATGCACTAGAATTATCCAAACTATGAGTGGAGAAGAACCTTAGACATTATTAGTGTGATTCAATTGGAAAAATAGATGCATCATAGTATATATTCCAATTAAATGTTTACAAATGAGTCAAATACCTTTCATAAGAATGTAAAGCAGTATAGAAGGATAAGATCCCAACATGTTGACTAAAAATCATAAAGGTGACTGAATTATAGTTGGGGGTTTCACTCATTATGGTTGGAAACAATAACAATTCAAGAACAAGTGTCAAGTGGTTTAGAAAAAATTTAATGGTTGATGCAATAGAGTTGAGAGGATAATCATGATGCACTATTAACCGGAATTCAGTGGCAAGGGATACACATTTATATTTAAAAAAAAATACTTACAACACATCGATATTTCGATGGCCCTTTCGTCTCACTCGCGATGCATTAATACACTTATGGAATTGGACTTTTGACGCCCTTCCGATGATCCAAAACGTCGCAGATATGGGAAATTCATCGATGAATATTTTTCTGCCATTGACATTACAATGATGTCTTCCATCGTAGTTTAAGGTCTAAAAACATTTATGGTGTCTTAAGAATAGTTTAGGTAGTCTCTATTGCGACGACATTTTCTGTTATAAGAGCAACGACACGTAAACCATACATTTCTGTTGAAGTAAGAGGACATGTAAATACGTCAGAAGTGTGATGACAATTTGCATCATTGTAAAATTGAGCCTTGGATGACACATGTTTGTAAGAAACTTCGGGAGTGTGACACATGAACATTATTCGGAAGTGAGACAGTACTAGAAACAATGTTTGTATGGGCCAATTTTTTTCACGATCTAGAAAACATCATGTCAGAATTACGTAAAAAGATTCATCATAAAATGACCCAAAGTTACTAATGGTAGGTGGAATCACAAAGGTCTTTGCATGTGGATCTTGTGGTGCATGCATGGGAATTTCCTCAAATTGAACACTACGATCAATGATGAGCTTATCTGTTGAGGGATCAATCAACCTGTAAAACTTTACACCCTTGGGATATCTAACGAAGATGAATGTTATTCTCTGAGGATATAATTCCTTCCTCCTTTTAGTGGGCACATGAGCCCATGCACCTGATCTAAATATTGTAAAGTGGGTGACTTCTGGTTTGATGCCGATCTAAGCCTCAATAGGTGTCTTGTCATTAACATATATATGAGGATATATCTTGTATGTATCTATCACAATTAAGTGCTTCAACCGAAATCCTGGAGGGTAAGGACTTTTCATGAAGCATGCAAATGGCCATCTCTTTGAGAGATTGGTTCTTCCTCTCAAGTACCTGATTCTACTACAGAGTGTGAGGAACTGTATGTTGTAGCTATATTCCCGCCTCATCATAGAGATGTTGTAAATAAATGTTTACACACTACCACTCATTATCTGTGCTGATGGCTGAGTCTCTGCACATGCTTTGAAGTCTTTGATATTCTCAAAAACTTCAAAATTATGCATGATAAAATATACCCAAGTGTGTCATGAGACATCATCAATAAATGTGAGCACATACCTCACCTTTATGATGGATGGATGAGGAAAAGGACGCATGAGATCCCTATGGAAAAGATCCAAGGGAGAGGAGGCATGTTGGAGATACTTCACACACATATAGTGTTTGTTTTTCCTATGGTTTTCCCTATGCTTATTAGTCATTATCCAGTCTCCTACATTTTAGGGAAAATTTTCCTTTTCCTACATTCTAGGGGAATATTCTCTTCAGTTCACACTTCAGTTGGATCAATTGAGTGGAGTATTGATGCCACATTGGTTCCATCACCATGCAACATTGGGATCATCATTGCTAATGCACATTGTCCTTGGGTTTATCACCAGAGTGGTGCATTACTGATGCCATCAGTTAGTTAGCTGAGGATTGAAAGGCTAGTTGACTTAGACAAGGTGGAAGTTAACTCCTGTAACTGTCAGTGTGTGTCCAGATCACTCTAGACCACCACTATGACACACTGGATTCTCTTCCAGTGTGAATTAGTTGAGTTATACATAATATAGCATGTGTAAATTATCATTCATTCATTCAGTTAATACAATTCTTGATTCTCTCTCTCTCATTTTCATCTTTTCTCATGTATTCTGCAAATTGTGTATGTCCTTTTCTAGCTAGATATTATTTGTGTAGGTTCATCCACATTTACATGGTATCAGAACCAATGGATTTCTAGGAAAAAGAAACCAAACTCTTTTTGTAAGTACTGAATATTGAAGACAATGGGAAAATGGAATTTCCAAAAGAATTGATTCTTACACCATATAATTTCTTTGCATGGAAGCACAAGATGGAATTGCATCTTCGAAGAAGAGGATTATATAGGTTAACAATGGGCACAGAGAGACCGGACCCACATCATCCATAGAAAAATACAAGTGTCAGAATTAGATGGATGAAGCGTATGGAAGTATTTGCAGTCTTATTTCTCTTGAACTCCTCTTTCACATATATTCCTATAAAACCCCCAATGAATTATGGAACACCATGGAAGGAATTTTTGGCAAACAATATGAGATGAGGGGAAATATACTCAAGGTAGAATTTATCACTTTGGATTCAAAAACCTTCGACAATCTCCAAAATGTTTTTACCAAATATAAGGATTTGTTGTCGCAACACAAGGCTTGAGGGGTTGATAAATCTAAGGAGGAGAAACAAATGGTTCTTACCATTCTTTCCAAACTTGGTCCAGAATACTAAATGTTTGTATCAACATTTCATTCAGTTAGGATCACCTCTAGAACTACCTATAAAATGCCTTCTCTTGAGGAATTTATAGAGTCTCTAACGCAAGAGCAGATCGAGCTCAACAATATGGGAAAAATCAAAGGCTCAAAGGTGCATGCACGTGTTGTGCAAGATGGTAGAAGCCACCAAAATTAGAAATATAAACATAAATACAAAGGGAAGGGACATTAAAACCCAAGGAAGGAAGGGTACTCAAAACCCTTCAATGATTCCTCCGTATCCAAAGGTGGAAAAGGAAGAAAAGGGGATAAATGCACTTAATTCCAACGAGAATTCCATCTAGAATATGCATGCATGAAGAAACAAATAGGTCAAATGGCACAAATAATTTAGCAAAACAACCTTGGATATCACATCCCCGAGGGTGCCAAGAATAAGAAGCTAGAAGTTCAAAACTCCAAGAAAGGTAATTCTAGCCATGCCTTGATTTCCATTAACTTCTCTCCCAATTCTTGGATTGTAGATTTAGGTGCATATCACCACATGGAATCCACAAAGGAAGTCTACTCTTCATTGGATTCATGAAAATGTCCTCCTATTTTGATGGGGGATGACTCTCCAGTCGAAGTCATTGACAAAGGAAGACCTGAACTCATAAACGAGAGCTTCGAGAATGTGATACACATTCCCAAACTCTCTGCCAATATTACTTTATGTATTAGATGAAAAAATTTGGCACCAGAAAGAAACTAATATTCACACATGATGTTGTGGATATCTATGACATGAAAACCAATTCCAAAGTTTCCATTGGTGAGGTAAATCACCAATCTAGACTCTACACATTTTATGAATTTATTGAACCATATTCTACAATACTTCTTATGCATGCTGATGAAAGAAGTAGGATATGGCATGGAATGTTTGCGCATTTAAATTTTAGATACATGAAACAACTTAGAAAGGAGGGAATGGTTGAAGGTCTACCTTACATCCAATTCTCCAAAGGAATTTGTGAGGGATGTGTTCTTTCAAAACACCCTCAAGAGAAATTCGACAAAGGAAAGAATCATAAGGCCTCCTCTCCTTTGGATCTGATCCACAACAATCTCATGGGCCATTTTCTACATTCATAAATTAGTAAAGAAAGGTACGTGCTAATTTGTGTTGATGATTTCTTATGCTACACCTGGACTTTCTTTCTCATGAACAAATATGAAGTCTTTCAACATATCAAATATTTCAAGGCCCTTGTTGAGACATAGTGATGAAGGAAGATCAAATTCCTATGAATAGATAATCGGGGGGAGTATGTCAACCATGAGTTACAAAATATTTGTCTTGAGGTCATGATTTAGTTGCAGCACACAGTTCCCTATACTCAACAACAAAATGGAGTTGACGAGCGGAAGAGTAGATCCCTGAAAGAGATGGAATCTTTCATGCTGCATGCAAAGTCACTTCCACGGATATTATGGGATGAAGCACCTAATTGCATGAACTACATCCAAAACATACCCCCCATAGATTTTTCAAGGATAAGACCCCCTTTGAGGCTTGGAGCGGCCTTAAACCAGAAGTGACCCACTTCCGTATATTCGGTTCACATGCCTGTTCCATGATTCCCTCTGAGAAGAGGAAGGAAATTGATCCACAGAGTATAAAGTGTATCGTTTTTGGGTACCCATATGGTGTGAAGGGATACAAACTCACTTATCCCTCTACGGACCGACTCATCATTGAGTGTAGTGTCCAATTCAAGGAAATTATCTCGCATGCACCTCAGGAGCCGCATGTAGAAATGTTTGTTCTTCCACATGTTAGAGATCATGAGCATGCACATGTCGATTCTTCTCCAGATGAGAGTTTTGATTAAGAGGATTCATATGATTTAGATACCGAGTTAGTATAGTCAGATGCAAAGTTAGTGCATGTATATGCATATGCAGAGCTAGAGATGAGGCCCAAGTGGGACAATAATAATCTTCAGAATATAGGAGATTTTGTTGGGAATCCAATTGATTCCATGAGGAATTGATCTGATTTCGAGGAGCCTCCTCTTGCACTTACCACCATGAAAATGATGCCACCCAAGCATATTTTCTTAGTTCAGTCTTTAGATCCACATTTCTATGGTGGGGATGCCGAGAATCCTCCATGCAAGAGGATTAAAACTCCCTCCTCGAAAACCATACTTGGGATCTGGTTCCACTTCCTTTAGGAAGGAAACTAGTCAAGTGCAGATGGGTCTACACGACCAAGAGCATAGAAGATGGACATGTTAGAAGATACAAATCTAGGCTAGTCACCAAAGTCTTTCAGTAGGTGCATGATATTGACTAAGAAAAGACCTTCACTCCAATAGAAAATATGGATTCCATACGCTTGACACCTACCATTGTGGCAGCCAAAGGATGGGAGTCCATTAGATGGATGTGAAAAACACATTTCTTCATGGATATCTCTCTGAGGAAATATATATGGAGAAGCTCTAAGGCTTCATGCAGGATTCATATTTGGTCTATCGACTGAAGAGGTCATTTTATGGCCTCAAGCAGGCCCCAAGGGCATGGTATTCCAAGATGGATGCTTACCTACTGTCACAGAACTTTGTACATTGTAGATTAGACCCAAACGTTTACATTCTCAGGACAACTAATTCACTTATACTCCTAGTTATATATGTTGATGATTTTCTGATCACTGGTTTCTCAACTTCAATGATTGCTACAGTCAATAGGATTATACATGACAAGTTCTTGAGGAAGGACATGCGTCCACTACATTTCTTCCTTGGTTTCAAGATCAGTCAAGATGCATAAGGAATCAAACTGTCTCAGGCCAAGTATGCACAAGATATCCTCGAGAGATTCCACATGACAGACTACAAGTCTTCCCTGACTCCTTTCCTATCAGGAGTTAGACTTTAGGATGGAGGGGACACTCCACTGGTGGACAACACACTGTACAAACAACTAGTGGGGAGCTTGTTGTATCTCACACACTCTAGACCAAACCTCTCCTATGCAGTTGGAGCAGTTTACCAGTTCATGCAAGATATGCATGAGCTACATTGGAAGGATGCAAAGTGTATCCTTTGATACATACTAGGAATCATCACCTTTGGGATTCACTATGAAACATAATCTAATTTGGACGTCATCGGGATCACTGATTCTAACTAGGTTGGAGACAAGAATGATTGCAAGTCCACATTTGGTTACTTACTCAATCTGGGTTTTGGGACCATCTGTTGGTCGAGAAAGAAGAAGGATGTTATTTCTCTATATTCAACTGAGGTAGAGTACAGAGGGGTAGTTAACATAACCATTCAGAATATGTTGCTATAACATTTTCTCATTGAGTTGGGAATTTAGTTTCATCGATCGATCTTCATCTAGTATGACAACTACAACACTCTGAAGTTCTGTAAAGATATAGTTCAGAGGAAATGAACAAAGCACATTGAGATCCACATGCACTACATCTGGGACTTAGTACATGATGGGATCATTGACCTGCAATTATTTCCTTCAGCAGAACATACTGCATACATCTCCACCAAGACCTTCACTAAGAAAAAGTTCCATTCTCTACCCAGTCATCTTGGAGTGAAGGACACAGTTTCCTAGAAATTGTTAGTTCTTTTTTGATACATTGTACTTTGAGGGGGGGTTTTCCCATGAGTTTTTCCCTCTTTCCTCATTTATTTCAGCGTGTCTTTTGTTTTCAGGTACCTAACACGACCTCCTTGCCGGGACTCATTCTTTTATTTTCACCATAGTGATGTTCAGGGGGGTTGTTGGAGATACTTCACACACACACATAGGATTTTTTTTTTCTAAGGTTTTCCCTATGTTTATTAGTCATTATCCAGTATCCTACATTTTAGGGAGAATATTTTTTTTCCTACATTATAGGGGAATATTATCTTTAGTTCACAATTCAGTTGGATCAGCTGAGTGGAGTCTTGATGCCACATTGGTTCCATCACCATGCAACACTGGGATCATATCACTTCCAATGCACATTGTCCTTGGGATTATCACTAGAGTGGTGCATTAATGATGCCATTAGTCAGTTAACTGAGGATTGAAAGGCTAGTTGACTTAGACTAGGTGGAAATTAACTCCTATAACTGTCAGTGTGTGTTCAGATCACTCTAGACCACCACTATGGCACATTGGCGTCTCTTCTAGTGCACATTAGTTGAGTTATACAGAGTATATCATGTGTAAATTATCATTCATTTATTCGGTTAATACAATTTTTTATTCCCTCTCTCCTGTTTCCATCTTTTCTCATTTGTTTTGCAAACTGTGTATGTCTACTAGCTAGATCTTAACTGTGTAGGTTAATCCACATTTACAAGGCCCTCCAGGCCTTCCCTTTCTCAAACTTATCTTGAGGATGTTTTCCAAGAACACATTTCCATGTTTATTGAGTTGTTTCATTTACCTAACATTTAGATGACCAAATATCTTATGCTATAGTCTACTCTCATCATCAACATGAGTCAGTAGCAATACATAATTAGATTTAGCAATAAACTTAGAAAATGTATACAATCAAGACTAGTGATTTACCTCACCAAAAGCAATCTTGGAATTGTCATGCATGTCATATATGGTCATGGAATTAGGTTTGAATTGCACCCTTATTCATGTGCCTGAATGTGATATCTAATAGATAAAGCGTAGATTCATGGAGAGCTTCAAAACATGAAATACATTCTCAAAAATTCCATGTTGGAGCTCTAATATCCCTTGTTTAGTGACCTCCACATGAGTATAATCACCCATGAATATGGGAGGACCTGTGCATGCAATTAAAGAATATGGGACATCTTGTGTGGCTTCCATGTGATGGGATTCACCGGAGTCCATTATTCATGAATTAGGAGAATAATTAATAACAATCAAAGAATGAGAATTACCTCATTTATCTGGCACTCAATCTCCTGACTTCTTCTTAGAATTCTCGGGAATCTAGTCCCCAATATTGTTTTGATGAAGTGCCTCTACCATGAGGTCTATTGTCTTCTTCATGCATGATGATTCCAAATGGTAGCCACTATTACAGTGACCAAATTTTGTCTTCCTTTCTTTCCCTTTCTACCTTTGGAGACTAAGGATTCATCGAGGGGTTTGGAATTTCCTTCCTTCCTTTGCTCAAAATGTGCCTTTCCCTTTCCTTTCTATTTGGAATTTGGATTGGAGGTGTTTCTTATCTCATGCACAACAAGTGCATGTGCCTTTGGGATCTTGATTATTCCCATATGAATGAGATTATCTTGCTCATGCATTAGGGACTCAATGAATTGATCCAGTGACGGTATTGTCCAGTTTTCTTCCGATGTGAACTTTAGTATATGGAATGTTAATACAAAGGTTTCATACACTGTAGCAATTTTTGAAAAAAATGTCAAGGATCATATATTTTTCTTGTGTATATTTGTTAACACCACATCCCTTTAGCTAAAGAAAAAGGTATTTGAACTTCATGAATGAATCATGTATATTATCAATGCTTCTCAGATCCAATGAATTAAACTCTACCTCAATCATATGGCCTCTCATCTTGTATTTTTTTCCATAGATACCTTCCAGTTTGGTCCAAATATCATTTGGAGTGGTATAAGAATCAATAGGAAACAATAGCTCGAGGGACATTGACATGCAAATAAGACAATAGGCCTCATCCATGTGGTAGAGATATATGTATTTATTTATTGCTGATGTTGGTTCAACCTATGCAACCATTTTTTTTTGGCACAAGCCTATACTTATGAGAATATATAAAATATTTAACTTCCACTCAAAATAATTGTGTGGCATGAGAAGAATTATTGGCGTGAATTCCATTCTTTCTGACTGCATATTTATTTTGAGCCTGCAAAAAAGTGTCTGTGTGCCTTTCTCCTAGAAACCTATGGGATATGATACCATGTGATATTTTTTAAAGAATATTATCACAAGATTTGATACCATGTGAATTTTCAGTGGAACCTTCACAGAGAACCTAGCTAGAGAAATTCGCACAAATATTGCAAAAGAAACAGAGAGATAGAGAGAATCAAGAATGAGAGAAAGAATAATGAATTTTATTAACTTCTATTACACACTCAAAGAGTGAATAATTTACAACAGATATATGATACATGAGTAAATAATGCACCATAGTAGTGATCTAGAGAGATATGTACACTCACTGACATAAACCATAGTGAATTGACACCTAAACCTAGTTAATTGGCCATGAGGTCATCAGTTAACTAAATCACACAAGTGGAGTGGAAAGAAACTCATGCATGTACATGTGTTGTTCTCTCCTAGCCTCATGCATGTGATATGAACCCTCATGGTGATAAAACCAAGGTGAACATGAAACTGTTGGTGATAAAACCAAGGTTGTCATGCACGAGTTTCCCCCACTAGTCTAACTGAAGTGTAACTGAGTCAAACTTGAGACTTGAGGAGGGAAGGCACTCTATTTTATAGGAGGCACCCTAATTTTTAGGGAATATTCTCAGGAGATAATATTCTCATCTATGGATAACACCCTCAACATTAGACTAGAAAACTTAGGAAAAAGAATACTATGTGAGAGCGTAAAATCTCCAACAATGTCCTCTAGCAGAACCATCATGAGGTTCTTACAAAACCTTTTCTACATCATATTTCTATAGAAACCTCAATAAGACATCATCATAATTATTTCTAAAAATTATTCCATTAACCAAATGATATTGGGAATATTTAATACTAAGGGCTCTTCTCTTCCGCAGTTCCAAGTTTTGTGGAGCACTACCATGGGTTAAGTAATATTTCATCTCATAGTGCCAAGATTCACTGAGAACTGGGATATACTCAAGTTCATACTCCTATAATATTGTCATCCAATTGGATATTTTTTCTCCAAGATCCTTCTACACTAATAGGTTCCTGATTGAAGGGTAGGGTACCACTACTTTGGTTCTAGAATTCAACAGGTAAGGTATTGAGTGTTTTACTACTTTAAATACCACATATGCTTGTTTTTCCACCTTAGGGTAGTCAATCTTTGCTCCTTGTAGTTAATAACTCATAAAATAAATTGGGAACCTATTCACTTCATCGTTCTTTTGAGTGAGAACCTCTACAAATGCAATGCTAGAGGAAAATGTATACATGATTAAATCTTTGTGGAAGTTAGGACTTAATAATTCTAGATATTTTTCTATTTCCTCTATGATCCTAATGAAATATCTATTTCTTTGGGAACCCATTTGAAATATTCATTCTTCTTTATCATGTCTTGAAGTGGTTTGATAGTTTTAAAGAAGCTTGGAAAAAATATGTGACAAATTTTATTTTTCCAGGAAAGGATTGCATAGAATTTTTGTTGCAAGGGAATGGAATTTTAGAAACTACCCCTGTTCTTCTAGGTTCTATCACTATCCCTACTTTGGAAACAACAAATCCAAGGATATTTCCTTCATTTACAACAAAAATAGATTTTCTGGGATTGAAGTATATTCCATATATTCTACACCTATCAAATATCTTTCTTAAGTGATGGAAAGAGTATATTTTATATCTCAAAAACATAATTACATCATCAAGGTGTACTGCAACACATTCACCAATTATCCCTCTGAAGGATATATCTATAGATATTTGGAAATTTTCCCCTGCATTGATTAGTCTCAAAAGGCGTTTTTGTATATGCATAAGTTCCCTTCTTTGTTATGAATGTAGTATTTAACTAATTATCATGGGAAACCAAGACTTGATTATAACCTGAGAAGCCATCTAGAAGGGATAACATCTCAGATCTAGAGACACATTGTAAAATTTGTTCCATAGGGGGAACATGATAATTATATTTCTTTGAGGCATTGTTTAAGTTTATGAAGTCCACACATAATCAAATGTCTCCATTTTTCTTCATGACAAGTACTAGATTGGATACCATTGAGTATGTTTGATGTGGAATATATTCTTTTCAACTAAGAAATTCTACTTCTACTAGAGGTTACAAATTCAGATGCATCTTCTTCAAATTATTCTGAAAAGTCTTTATTTGAGGCTTCATTGGTAATAATTTGTTGAATGATCTTGGTGTCATATGTCTTGAGATCATCATATGTCCAAGAAAAAATATCCTTGTACTCTTTAAATAGTTTGATGAAGGCATGATTTTCTATTGAACAAAAATTCGTGCCCATATTAATAGTCTGAGGGTTTCCATATGTTTTGGGATTAATCATATCTTACTGCATAGATGAGATATTTTTTTTGTAGTTGATAACCCTTTTAAACTTGTCCTGTAAATCATATAGCTTCTGTAGTCTCACCACAAGTTCTGGAATGGTGTTCACTGAGGTTATTTTGGGTTATTTTTTCATCAGCTGCTTGTACTATAGAAAATTCCATGTGAGAATTTAGATATTGATCATGTTGTATTTCATCAATGGATGGATCTTTGAAAGTATATTTCATATGAAAAAAATTGATGATCTACTGATCATCTTGAATGCCCTATAATTTGTTATGTTGTCAATTACTGAGGGTTTGTACATTAATTCCATAGAAAAAGTGTCAGGAATAATACACTATGATGGAATTAGTCTATATGCAATGTTAACTAATATATATACATCATAATTCAAAGAATGAGAAATAGTATTGATGTTGAAGGCATAAAAATTATTAATTAAATCCCATAGCTCTTGCGAGTAGTGTTTAAGATGGTTTGAAATGCAATGAATATTATTTCATACTTGCCTAATGACAATCTCATAATCACCAAAAACCTTTATCAATTTCACTTTCAGATCCATTGCCTTCCTCAATCCTTGGATAAGATATTCCTATTTGGCAATGTTATTGGTACAATGGAACTCAAGTCTACATGCTATTAAAAACCTCTTACCTTTACGATATTTGAGAATCTATCCAATACCTACACCCTCATTGGATTTTTATCCGTCAAAGAATATAGTCCACATGCCAAGGTTTATTTTGTGATTAGTTTGTGGATATAAGTTAGTCTTAAAATTTAAAATTATGTGTACATTAGATTTAATGTTTACAATCAAGTCAATATGTACATTATAATTAGTGTCTTTCCTATTTAACATGTTACATTCAGGCTCAACAATTTGAGTGCAATGAAGGATTTCAGATTACTTATATGATTCCGCATGTGGAGATATTTTAGAAGTGAAGTATCCAACCAAAGTATCCAATTTGTAATTATCCAAATCGGATGGTTGAACATTACTGGATCATTTGAATCATTTAGATCGGTGACCACATATTTCATGTATCTCTCCCTTTCAAATTTTATATTATTTTTTTTCCATTATAGGGTAGCCACATATGAGACCAATCAATGGCGAAATATCTATGCAACATTGTAGACTAGTCTCTGCTTAATAAAATTCCATATGTTTTTAGGATTTCTACCACAATGATGTCTATTGTTTGATGCACCTTTGGGTTGGAAGCCAATCTTATTAAGAATTTTTTTATCTCTCTCATAACACTGACACTTGACCTGTCTAGATGTATGGTTCAGGTTTAGCATTTATTTTCTAACATACCTTTAATGACATCGCACTAGATGAAGCACCTGAATCAACCATATAGTTGTGGAAATTTCTATTAATTATCTCAAAGGTCAATAAAAAAGGAGTGGTAGACCTTGACCTTTTTCTAATCAGGAAAGCATTCATAATATATTTCCTTTTGACACTATTTGTTCTAGAATTTGCATTTTTGATGTCTCCCATATTAGTATCTTTGATTTTGTTTGGGGATAATCCTTGAAGGGTATTGATGAAATTTTCTTGGATTTGGAGTAACTTCATAAGCTCAAACAAAGAGATGTTATCCTTGGTATTTTTCAAATCTTCCACAAAATCATATTCGAAATTATTTGAATCAGGTGTAGGTGGGGATTCAATATAAGTAGAAGTGGACTTCTGCATTATTGGTGTCTTTTGAGAATTTTTAGGGGAAGAAGGTGTATCTAATTTGGAAGCCTTAATTTTAATTCTTGTATTATATGTCTTTTGAGACAAATGGATTTCTTCCACATCCTCATCTTCATCCTCATCATCTAGTTTGAAAGATATATCCTAGAATGAATTGACCACTTGTCCTGAGGTTTCTTCAGTATCCTAATATTTATCCTCTTGTTCCGTTTCCTCCTCCCCTTCTCCTTCAACTTTTTCATCAGTGGAGTTTTCACTAGTAGAGGCCCAAGCTTTAAACACATTGAGAAAGTATTCCATTTTGATTACCTTTGTTGGTGTGTTAGTCTTGGTTTTAGGGGGAGTGATTTTATTGAGAGGAAAAATAAATATTTTTTTAGTATTTGAAGTGCCTTCCCCAACATTCCTCTTCATGTAAACAATTTCATTTGATAACTTCTTAATAATTCTATGTAATCTTTCCATAACCATGGAGTCTTCATCATTTTTCTCTTCAGGGTATTTTTTTGGTTGCAATTTCTTCTTGGTATTAGGTTTATCCTTGTTATCCTCTACCTATTGGGCCCTTCGTTTTGATGAATATAAGTTATGCAAACTACCACAGAGTCAGATAACCAAAGAAAGTAAGGAAAATAAGGTTGAACGAAAGAGCATGCAACAAAAAGGTGTTGGAACATAAAATGGTTGGAGGCCAGCGTACAATCAATTTTGGGAGGATCAATTGAAACATAATCAAGAAAAGAAGTGACCTCGTGGGTTATCAATCAACAATAAAGGACTTTATTGTAATTGGGTTGGGAAATGAGAGTAGAGTAGTAAGAACTGGTTTTTGATCCCGATGCAGAATGTAAGGAGAACTATTCTTGTATTACTGTAGAGGTAGTAAGGGGAAGGTACTAGAGAGAATACTCTCTGGTCTGGTACTATTTTGAGATGTACTAGTTGGTCCTCTCTAGTATGAATTTGTAAATGAATAATATAAGCCGTGCATGTATTTTTAGTAAGGCCTATGGTATAATAGAATGATGATGGAGATCAAATTTTAAAAGAAGACCCTTGTCTATGATGATTTTTGTGTCCATAGAATGATATTATGTTCTGTCTATTATGCATGATGCTTCTGCATTTATTTATGATGTTCTGTGCAATTATGTTCTTTTTTCTTGGGTTATGAGGTGGTAAATACTCTGATATGGTTAATATATCATGCAAACAGAATGGTAGTAATATTGATAACTTATAGATATGAATAATCACTCTTCTTACCCTTCCCCAATTCTCATGTCTCAGTCGCGCTTCAGGTGAGACTTCTTCCCTTATGGGAAGATGAAAATGCCAACGTGCTACACTACATCGATAACCTTTTGTTAGTAACCTAAAGAGGACCTTGGCCTGACAATTTTGCACCAAAAAAATGGTTCCATTGTCGGGACCCTGGTTTTAAAAGGGAACCTATAATGAGGATGCTTCATCAGGTCCACATATATGATGTTTGACAGTGCTGGGAATGCAACTGTGATGCATTCATATGGAACGAAGCAGAGCTATGAAATTTGAACTGAAATGACACAAGGGATTCTGTCTTCTACTTAGAAAGATCGAGCGACTAGTATGAGATATTTTGGGTAGAATTCCAGGAAATTATGTTCCATTGGGTAGATAAGCTACAGGAAATGCCATAGTTCAAAGAGCATGTCAAAGAAATTTGTACTTGGGATACAGAGAAGCTAGCAGAGCTTCAATGACTTGATCACCAAATTACTTGAGTAGTGGATTGATGGGTTAACACGACTCTGGAGGGCTATAGCATCGAGTTTGCAACAAAGAATCATCAATATTTTTCACGAGAAGAGACGATATTCAATAAAGATGCACGAGGAAGACTGTTGAGGGAAATTCCTCTATGGATCAAAGTATTCTTGGTGGAAGAGGGGATGGTAATTGTTTGCTTGAGTGATATGGAAACCTAAACAATTGTGCTTGGGGTGGGGCAATCTTGAAGCAGGTTCATGACCTAATAAGGGGAACATGTTCTTTGATAGATGAGGGATTAGTGAGAGACAAGAGAAAGAATTGAGCGAGCCCTAAGGAGAGATTCCATAGTTGAGAAATTGTGGCATGGAAGGGTAAAGAAAGATGTAAAGAAGTACAAGGTGTTGTAGAAAGAAAGTGGACCAGGAGAAATGAATGAAAGAAAGAGAGAATAGTAGTGGAAGTTGTGAATACAAGAAATATTGGCTAGTCTAAGATTGCAGGAAAGAAAAATATGGAGAGAAAGAAGCCCCCAGGTGGGTAGACAAGAAGAGGAGTGCGTAGAAGCAAGGGAAGACAACGAAGGATTGGATCTTGCGAAATAAAAATAAGATTCTTCCTCAATACTAGGAGGATTCAGGAATGAGGTTGAGCAGGTTTCTCAAGAGAAAGAAAATGAGATGCCCCATATCAAAGAGACCCACCTAGAAGTCAGTGGAACTTGCTCCAAATCACCCATCCCCCAAGGTCCTTCTATACCCATGGTAAGATCTATACCGCATACTCATGCAATTTCTATTATGTCAAATTAAGTCAATTCGTCGAAACCCACAACTATGAATAGTGGGAAGATGTTAAGGTCCTAACCCGCACATAGGTAGATTAATGTATTCGGATGTAATAAAGGTCAATATTAATAAGACCTTTCAATAAAATAGAATAAAGCGGATCTAAGAAGACCTGATAGA
>JASDQU010310018.1:184397-208949 GCA_032191745.1 Picea mariana | reverse complement strand
AAAAAAGAGAAGGAGGAACAAGAGGAGAACAGAAGGAGAAATCATACTAAGGTCTTCTCTTGAGTTGTATTGAAATAATTCAGTTTTCATTCATTCTTTAATTCATTGAAAGCCTAATTCTCTTTTATGATAGCAGGGTCCTATTGTAGATAACAAGATTCAAGGATGAATTAGATCATTCATACACTTTTTTTTCAGAGGTGTTGATCTATCTTTGATAGTTCGTGTAGACTTGTCTGTTTGTGAATAAAATTTCATGAATGATAAAGGATATTCTGCAGAGTCGAGTGGGCAACAATTTGTGGTAAGCTGATCCAACTTTTAAATTTCAGTTTTTTACTTTTTGTCAGAAGTCCTTTTGTATGGTTTTCATCGGGGACATCTAAGTTTGACTTTGGTCCAAAATTTCTCAGGGAATTTTGTAAAGAGAACGATTCTTTTGATAAATTGGAATGAAATAAGCGATTTCTTTATGCCTCATATGTGTTGATTATTGACTTGGTATTTTTACTTTTATCTCTATATTTATTTTTGCATCTGTTATATTTAGAAAATTACATAAATATTGAATTTTTCAGCAATCTTTTATTTATAAGAAAATCATCTGAAGCCTTTGTAACCAATACTTATGGATTAAGAAACACATTTTGATAGTTATAAACGTAGGGTGATATTCCCATCTATCTTTCTTTAGCCAAGTAAGATCTGAAAATGATTGAGTAATATCATTTCATATCTTTTCCTCAACATTTATTTTGGCGACCATACTAGGGAGATCTTCAATATCTCTTTGGTTGATTTTTATGCTTGATTATCATCGAATATTCCTATTTTTCTGATATTGTTGACTGTTTCATTTGTTAATGAATGTACATGTTGCAAGGAAACATAATATTGAGCCCAGTCTTCAAGATCATACCAACATTGCTTTAAATTTTTTTAACACCATTTTAGACGTTGCTAATACTCGGGTTGAGCTTAATCGTTCATGGGCAACAATTGAACAAGACATAAGTTCCCAAGAACGTTGGGAAGATAGACATAGATAACTTAGGAATCAACCATAAATTTCCTTTTTAGCTTTGATCTTCTTTTCATGTCCTTAGACCCTCGTGTTTCTAGGAGAAAAAGAGGCTTATCACCTAAAATTAATCCTATTGATGAAATAGGAAGAAGGAACGTTTTGTTATGAACCCAACAAAGTTCTCCAAGGAGAAACTTGTTTGATTCATCCAATTTGTCTTTCTCTCCCTTACCTATTATCCACAAGATGGCATCTAGTGGTGGCTCTGGTGGCACTGGAGGTGCTTCTTCATCTCAATATTCAGCTTTGTCAGTGATTGGTAGCTCATATGGTCACCAAGTCCCTGTCCAATCTATCAAGAACCCCCACCAAAGTCATTAAAAAGTATGGTCTTGTTCAATTTGAAGAAGCCACAATGTGGCATGTTTCCTCTCCTCTTAACCTGGCACCTTCTACTCGTCCACTTAATAAATTCAAAGAGCATCTCCCTAGGTTTTCAAGGAATAACACTGTCACTACGAATGAACACTTGGTAGAGTTTTCTAATGCCTGTCACAACATAGGGGCCAATGACAATGATACTTGTATGTGCTTATTTGTCAATTCCCTTGAAGGGAAGGCTGTGGATGATTTATTTGACCTTCCTCCTAAGATTCAGTATACTTGGGAGGAATTATTATATTGGTTCAAATCCACCTATGGGAAATCCAAAAGCCCAGCTGAGAAGTTATGGGAATACAATAACATCTCTTATAAGGATGGGGAGACCATCAAGTCCTTCAATTTGTGTTTCACCAAGTTATACAATCAAATCCATGAACTCATTCAACCTTAGAACCAAGCCACTTTCATGCATTATTATAATGCATTACCTTCCCCCTATCATCATAAGCTTGAGGAAAAGGCCATTGATAACCTTGGTTCCACTCTACATACTTGTTTAAAGTATGAAGAACAACTTGAAAGAACAGGTCTTCCTCAGGGAGATTTAGTTAAACAGACAGACATGTCTACCCTCTTACATCTTGTACAAGACATGAATAATCGTATGATAGTGTATGAGTGAAAGGGAAATGTCTCCCCTCTTACCCGTAGAGCTTCATCCTCTTCTGCACTCCCATATAGAAATCCAAATGAAAGTAATTTTCATCATAAATCTATCATGGCTTGTAGTTGCTGTAACTTTTGCAAGGAACACCATGAGGAAACTACATGTGAGGCAAAGAAGAGTGCCAAAGATAAAATATTTGGTAAGAGACCTGAAACTACCATCAATGTACTAGACTTTGTAGAGCCAGAAGATCTCATGATCATTAATACTAGGAATAAATCCTATTCTCCCAAAAGGAAATATGATCCTCCCCACAATTATTCTAGCCCAAGCTCATCCTCACCAACTGCAATTGTTCAGGTTCCTAAGGCTCCTGATAGTCAAGGAATTATATCTCCTCTCCTCTCTTCCAAATACAATATTCTAAATCAGTTGGCCAACATAAAAACAGATGCAACTCTTCTAGACATGGTTTCCATCCTTGAACAATAGAAGCATCTAAAAAAATCATGGAAGGAAGATTTTCCATCGTAGCCAACCTCTCTGAAGAGGTAGATGAAGAGGATTCATTTGTAAATAAAGTAGGTGTACATAACTTTAGATACCCTGTAAAAAATCCCCCTTTTTATATTTCTGTAAAGATTATGGATAAGATTTCCCATTATTGCCTCATTGACGGTGGGTCAAGCCCAAGTGTAATGTCGAAGATTATTATGGAAGAGATAGGCTTGTCTTGTAAAAATGAAAATTCTAGAAGCATGCTCTCTTATAATAGTCTACAACAGATGACCATAGGTGAAATCAAGGATGTGACCTTGGTTTTGTGCACACACCCTGAAATAAGGAAAATCCTTAATATCCAGGTAATCGATATGCCAATAAGTTACTACTTGATCATCCTAGGAAGAGATTGACAAGCTTTGATAGGTGGATACCTCTCACTAGACTGGACACACTTATCCGTTCTTCGAAATGGTAAAAACATCATAGTCCTTAGAGAGGGAAGGATTTCACCTTATATAGAAAGTGTTCCACAACCTAATGTGAATTATATCAAAGAGGACCTAGGAGTGTATTCCATATTTGCCGAGGAAGATAACATTCCCTTGGAACAAATTGACTTAGACGACGGTATGTGACATATGCATTTTGATGGTTCATGCTTCAATGAAGGAAACAAAGGTGGTATTATCTTATACTCTCCTATGGGGAAAATACATAACTTTTCTTATCATTTAGAGTTTTCTTGCACAAACAATGTCACTAAATTCAAAGCTTTACTATTAGGCATTGAAAACGCCTATAATCTGGGTTGTGGTCACCTTAGAATTTTTGGGGATTCCGAGCTTGTTGTGAACCTTGTACGTAATATATATTCCCATAGCAACAAGTTGATGAAATGATACACCCAAAATATTTGGGCACTTATCTCAAACCTATTATATTTCAACATTACTCATGTTAAGAGGGAATTGAACTCAATGGATGATCGGTTAGCTATTTTTGCAGCCTCTCCTAATCGACAACTTCTGCCACACAGACTTGATTGTAATTTTCAAACTCTATATCATCCACATATCTCTTACAATATAGAATCATGGCAGGTCTTCCCTAGCGATGAGAGCATCTGTGCTTTCATTCAAAATGAACCTTATAAGATTAAGGAAATTATATTCATGGAAGATAACAAAATTCCTAAAGGATTGACTCTTCTAGAAAGTTCATTTTCATCGAGTGATGTAGGAAACATAGAGAAATATAAACAAGAGGAGTTGAAAAAGAAAGTGGGTGAAACCATTTCCTTGAACATTGGAACACCTGAATCTTTAAAGAATGTTAAAATAGGTGCCCAATGTTCTGATGAAGAAAAGTTGAAGTTTTCTAGATTGCTTGGTGAATTTCAATATGTTTTTGTTTGGTCTTATGAGGATCTTCGTGGTTTTTATCCCTCTCTTATACAAAATTCCATTCCTATCAAGGAGGGCATAAAAATAGTTAGGAAAAAACAAATATATATCAACCTTGCACTAGAAGAAACTATTCGAAAGGAGTTGGAAAAAGTCTTGAAGGCTGGGATCATTTTTCCAGGCAAGTATTCTGAATGGGTTTCCAATTTGGTTCCCATTCGGAAAAAAACTAGTCAGATCATATTATGCGTGGATTTTCGTGCATTGAATCAGGCTAGTATAAAAGATCACTTTCCTCTCCCTAACATGGCAATGATTTTTCAGCAAGTTGCATGGTCACAGATGATGTCCTTACTAGATGGTTTCTCCAGTTACAATCAAATCAAGGTAAAAAGGGAAGATAAATATAAAACCACCTTTATTACTCGTTGGGGCACTTTCACTTATGAACGCATGCCTTTTGTCTTATCTAATGCAGGTGCCACTTTTCAAAGAGATATGCAAATAAATTTTGACGATTTAATCGACAAGATTATTCAGATCTATCTTGATGACTTAACTGTGTATTCTAAAAATCGATCAGATCATTTTGGTCATCTTAAAAAAGTTCTCATGCAATGTAGGAAATTTGGCATTTCTCTAAACCCTTCTAAGTCTATTTTCAGTGTTACGAAGGGAAATATCCTTGGACACATTGTCTCTGATTCGGGAATAAGAATTGATCCTGAAAGGATTGCTGCTATCCTTAATCTGCCTGCTCCCACTTCCAAGAAGGAGGTTCAAGATTTTATGGGTGTTATTAACTCCGTTTGTAGGTTTTTTCTTAATTTTGTTGTAATGGTCAAATCGATTCATAATATTCTTAAGCAAGATCAATTTTTTTCTTGGACAAATGATGTCAAAAACGCTTTTGTAGGGATCAAGAAAGAAATCAGTTCCGCACCAGTTTTGGCAAAGCCGGATTTTGAGAAAGAATTCATGATATATACTAATGCCACACATGAAGTAGTTTCTGCTATCCTCATGCAATGTGATGACCAAGTAAATGAAAAACCAATGGCTTACATGAGTCAAAGATTTTCTGATGATGAGTTTAAATATTCTTTTATTGAAAAGCATGCTTTCGCTCTTGTCTGATGATGAGTTTAAAAGTCCCTTTACCTGCTGTCATTTTTTTGCTTTCATAGACTTATCTTTTAGGGAAGCTTGCACATTGGCTTTCCAAGATCCAGGAGCATGATTTAACTATCTTGACTTCTACCACCATCAAAGGATGTGACCTAGCCCTTCACTTAGCTCAACATGCTGAAACTAGTGAAGAAATTGATGAACATGATAGTTCCCTATCAACACTATTCTACATTGATAATCATATCCTTCCCGTGTCTGAACATCCTTGGTATAATAATTTGGTTTACTATTTGCAAAACCAAATATGTCTAGATAACTTAGACACTCATCAAAGAATAAGGCTCCATCTTGAATCTGCTAGATTCATCATTATAGGAGATTTCTTGTTTCGAAGATATGTTGATGGTATGTTGCTTGACTGTGTAAACAATGAGGAAGCACAAAAAAATTTGCAAGA
The DNA here is from genome assembly GCA_032191745.1 of Picea mariana. NCBI lineage: Eukaryota > Viridiplantae > Streptophyta > Pinopsida > Pinales > Pinaceae > Picea > Picea mariana. The sequence continues at coordinate 203,379 of JASDQU010310018.1, read as the reverse complement.
AACTCATGGTTCTTCAAATTTTGTTATTCACATAGGAGGCCATTTTTCTGCGAAAACCACTGCTTTTAAGATTAATAGAAAAGGATACTATTGGCCTTCAATATTTCATGACTCTTATGTTTTTTCGAGATCTTGTGACAAGTGCCAAATTTTATTTGGGAAAGAACACCTTTCAGCATGCCATTACAACTTATTTTCAAAGTGGGGATTGCATTTTATTGGTCCTATTAATCCTTTGTCTTTAGCAGGACAAATCTTTATTTTGACAACCAAATACTATTTTACAAAATGGGTTGAAGTTGTCCCGCTTAAACATTCAAGAGATGACCAAGTGATTTCTTTCCTTGAAAATAACATCTTTTCCAGATTTGGTCTTCCTTTGGAAAATATTACAGACAATGGTCCCGATTTTATTTCTGCTAAGATGAACCAATTTTTAGCTAAGTTGGGGGTTAAAATTTTCACCTCATCATCTTATTATCCCCAAGGAAATGGGTAGGTTGAGTCTACCAACACGAATCTGGTGAGAATTGTCAAAAGTCTCATCGAAGATAAGCCTCGCCAATGGCACACTCTCCGCACTTACATCCTTTGGGAAGATCGAACCACCACCAAGGTGAGAACTAGTTTCACTCCTTTCTAGCTTGTTTATGGTTAATAATCCATTCTGCCTACTGAGTTGGAACTTTACTCCTTAAGGTTAATGCTACATATCGAAGAATTAAATTCATCCAATATTTCAAAAAGGTTGAATGCACTATTGTCTTTAGAGGATAAAAAGACGTTTTCCTTAGGTAATATAAAAAGGAGACATCAGACTATTAATAAGTATTTCAACAAGAGTGTCAAGAGTGTCAAATTTAAAGTCAATGAGAAATTACTCCTGTGGGATTCAGCTCATGCTGATAGGGGAAGACACTCAAAGTTTAAAAAATTACGGTTGGGTCCTTTCAAGATCACTTTTGTCCTGGGTGCAAACTCTTACATTCTAAAAGATTTACAAGAGCGATTTTTTTCCCACAATAGTAATGGTTCTCACTTAAAACACTATGTGGAACCAACTTGAAGAGTTTAACGTTGTTTGGATTGTTCTGTATTTTAGTATTTTAATTCTTCTTTCATTTTAGTAGTTTTCATTTCTACTATTTCAATTCTTCTTTTATAGTAGTTTTATATTCTACTTTCATCTTATTATTAGTTTTCATTCATGCTATTTTCATTTCTGTCATTGCATTTTTGCTATTTTAAATTTTGCAATTTCATTTCTGTTATGACATTTCTTGCTTTTGTTCTTTTTGATTTCAATTTTTGGTCAAGAATAAATTGTTGGATCAATTTTGCCACAATGACACTCCTGCAAGGTATTGTTAGTCAATAAAAATCAAGCTTACACAATCGTTATGATGTTCCCCTTGAAAGCATCACTGAATTTGTTATATGCTTTCAAAGATGTCTTATGAGATAGTTGGTTACTTCCTGCTTCTTCTTTCCATTTCTTCATCCATTTTGAGATTCAAAAGAGCAAGTCAAAATTTTTTTTTCGTTGAAGTCAAGAGAAAATTTTGGTTGAATGATTATGCATACAGGGATAAACCCCCTCATACTTAACACTTTCCATGAGTTATTCCCAAATTCCCAGTCATTTTTCCATTAAATATGCTCACTTCCCCCTGTTGCATATGTTGATTAAGGTTGTTTGTCATTGATGTCAACCCTTGAAGAAAGCCTAGTAGCACAAAGGTTTGGGTAATGGACAAAATTTTGTTTGATGTAAATATGAGTCATTATTGTCTTGTCATGGTTGATAATAAGTACAAATGGATGAACTCCAAAGTGGTCCCCTTATGGTGAAAGCCCTCACAAGAATATGCTTTGTGGATTGAGTTATCTTAGAAGTATGGTTAGAGAACCCATGCTTATTTGTGGAATAATGAGATGAAGGTCAGTGAATTTTTCAGTGAAACTATCCTACATGGATACTTCTTTTCATTCCATTTCTGGTGGTATGTGGAACGCCACATAAATCCTCACGGTTAGAGAGTTATGGCCATGAGAAGTTGGAGAACCTAGGTTTGGGTAATGGACCCAAGTTTGTTTGATGGATAATGGTATGAGTTTTGATATATTTGAAGGTAATATTATTCTATATGGATATTACATGACATTCCATTTCTGGTTGTATGTGGAACGTCACATAAATCCTCACGGTTTGAGAGTTATGTCCTTACGAAGTTGGAGGACCCTCATATGTCATCTAGAAGCCCCAAAAGGTCAAAGTAGTCAAAGTGGTTTAAGAGATTTTAGAAGGTTAATAATAAAGTGAAGTGATGAGTGTAATATAATTCAAAGTGAATACAAAATAAACTATTTAAATAATAAATTTAATGGAGAAATAAGAAATGGGTTAACCCTAAAATGAGGAAAGTGGGAAAAGTGACCTAGAAGATGTTTTTAAGGAAGCTACTTGGAAAGTATAAATAAGAGGCAAGACTCTCTCATTTTAGATCAAACTTGAGAATATTGAATATATATAGGTGTATGAGGTAACCAAAGTATATCTAAGCCAAATTTCAGAGGGAAGGTGAAGAAAACAAGGCCAGCATTCAAGGGATAAATTCTTTTGATGATGCTTTCTAAGGTATGTTATTTACAGGTCATCTCACCATTTTATCAATATTTTTTTTTCTAGAATGATTCAAATTGTGAAATTGATATTCCATTGAGGAAACATATCCAAGTATCTATGGTAAAAAATTCAGCATGTGGGCCGTTATATTTTTGGAGTTACACTCCGTGGAAAATAGGGTTTGTGGCTAGTCCTAAAACTAGTCTAAAACATGTGTTTCAGGTAAAAACGTCATAACTTCTTCATAACAGATCCAAATTAAGTAAGAAAAAAATTATTAGTTAGAATACAATCTTTAGTATTCTGTGTAACATTTTCATATCCATTCAACAAATATTCTGTGTGGGGCATGCTCTACAAGGTCACTCTCTAGAATAAGCTAGAATTCAACAAGGTATGCCATTTTTTCTATAAATCCTTTTCCGAGAGGTTCCAAGTAGTGACACCTGGAGGAATTGAATAAAACACACTAAGTAACATTGTGTATCATTTTCATATATTTATTCATTACAGGTACATAGTTATGATTATTTCAAGTTAGGGTTGTTGACTAATCCAAAACTAGTCACGTGAGACTAAAGAAAAGTTTGATGAAAATGCTAGTCTCTTATTGTTAAAGTTAAGGAAGGTTTTCATGTATGTGATAATATGCAAAAAGTCTATTATAGATTTACAAATCATATTTGGATGATGAAATTGATGATGGATTTTGGTTGAGGTACATGTTGGGTACATGGTTGAGACAAGTAGTTGATGAGTTGGCACATACATGAGGTCTATAGTTGATGATGTTAGTACATATTGATGAGTCATAGTTGATGAGTAGTTGACACATGATTGGTACATACTTGGTACATGGTTGGATGCACTTGTTTATGGTACAATTTGATTACAGGTTGTTTGGTAGAATTTGGTGCATGGTTGACGCACTTGTTTATGGTACATGTTGATTACAGGTTGAGGTACAGGTTGATGCATGGGTTATGCATGGTTCAGGTTTATTGGTACATGTTTACAACAATATATCTCACAATGATAGTGTGACAGTGGTTCCATCATTCTATTTCTACTTCAGGAAGGTTGGACGGGGAAAGGACTGGTGGTTGTAGCCACCTTCCGGTTGTAGCCAGAGAACATAGGGGGTTTTAGCCTCCTTTTGGTTGTAGCCAGAGAATAGGGGAGTTAGAGATTCCTTCATGTTGTATCCTGAGAAACAAGGGGATTGGAGTCTCCTTCCAGTTGCAATTGGAAAACAAAGGAACTTGGTGCTTCCAATGAATGTAATTCTTCAAGACATACAAGAAAAAACATTTTGTGGTTTTCTCCTGCTTTGGGTTTCCACGTATAACACTGGTGTACTGTGTATGTGTATGATTGTTCATTTGTTCATTGATTATTTACTCTAAAGTTATTAGATGATAATGCTACATTGATATAACACTTTTATTATGTGGTTAAAAAGGATTAAATTTCTCTATTACTGATTCACCCACCCTCTCAGTAATCCAATAATTGGTATCAGAGTAGGTTCCTTCAGAAATCAATTTAACCACTGAAAGGTAGATCATGGAGAGAAATGACTTGTATAAAAATGGAATACCACAATTCAATGGACAAAATTATGCATTTTGGAGCATAAGGATGAAAACATATATACAAGCACATGGATTTGAAATTTGGCAATCAATTATAGATGAATACACAACACCAACAGTTCCGCCAACAAAGGACAAAGCAGTGAAACTCGGTCAGAATAATTCCAAAGCCAAAAATGCACTTTTGAATGGTCTTAGTGAAACGATATTCACCAAAGTTGCACATTGTAAATCCTCTATAGAGATTTGGGACAAACTTCAAAATATTTATGAAGGAGATTCAAAAGTCATACAACAAAGCTTCAAACTTATAGAGGTCAGTTCTAACAACTTAAGATGAAGGAAGATGAGAATATTGCAACTTACTTTTTACGAGTTGATGAAACAATAAATGCAATCATAGGATTGCGAGAAGAAATCAAAGAATCTGTTATTGTTCAAAAATTACTAAGATCTATTCCTATGAGATTTGACCCTAAGATATCAACACTAGAAGAAAGATCAGATCTAAACTCAATAAGCATGGACGAATTACATGGAATCTTCACAGCATATGAAATGAGAACTGAATAGGAAAATCCAGATAAAAAAGAAGCAGCCTTCAAAGCATCAAAAAAGTCAAAGCATAAGGGAAGGCAAAAACAAGAACATAGAAGCAACAATGACGTCTCGGAAGATGATGAAGAAGTGGCCAACTTTGTCAAAAGACTGAAAAAGGGAATCGATGGTAGGTATAGAGGTAAGCTTCCTTTAATTTGTTTTAATTGTGACGGTATTGGTCATTTTGCTAACAAATGTCCTCATAAGAAAAATAGAAATGATGAAGGTTACTCAAAAGGAAAACAAACATATAAAGGAAAAAGAACCACAAAGAAAGTTTTCAAGAAAATCTTATGCACCAAAGAAGACATCTCATCATCAGATCAAGATGAAGTCAGTGATAGTGAGATAGAAAGAGTTCTATTCATGGAAGTAGAAGACTTTGAAGAAGAATATGAAGAAGCCGAAGAAGAATATGAAGAAGTTGAAGAAGAAATTGAAGAGGCAGAAGTTGACTAGCGAGAGGAATTAATGTGTGCCATAGAAGTTGTCAGAAGAGAAAAGAAGAAAAATAAGAAAATACAAGCAGAACTAGACCATAAAGAAGACACTCAAGAACTAGAACAAATGATTACAAATTTGAAGGTTCAAATAGAAGAAGATAAAAGAATTAAAGAAGCACTCAAAGAACAATGAGAAGAAAAAGACAAGATCATTGGAAATTTGGAAGCAAAGATTGTCACATTAAGAAAGGATCTTCAAAATAAAAATATCCAGAACAACTCAAAAGTTTTGGATGACATTATAAATAGTAAAAAATCTCATCATGAAAAGTCCGAACTTGGATACAATCAGATAGAAAAAAGATCAAGCTCCAAAAAAACAGATCAAGAAACATATCCAAAAATCTATAAAGAAACAATCAAGGGGGATATGGAGATCTACAAGGAATATTACAGGGACACTCCTCCACCGAGAAGATTCATATTTTAGAATAAAAAACCAAAAAATAGGCCTTAGGAAGAAGAAGAATTTATAAGAGTACCTCCTTTCAGAAGATCTTCAACTCCCAGGTATCAAACTATATTTTTTGGTTTATGTTATGAATGTAATAATTTTGGACATAAATCTTTGAATTGCAGAGCTAACAATAGGACCACAAACAAATTTGAAATCCATAGACAAAGGAGTTATCCAAGAAGGCCTAGTGAAACACAAAGAAGAAGTTACAACAGGTTTGAATCTTTGAGCACTGAAGTGGAATGTTACAAATGTAACAATTTTGGACACATGGACAAATATTGCAGAATGTCAGTCCCTCCTAGAGAAACACAACAAAATAACAATAGTCACAAACATGAACCTCAAAAAATGACATGGATAAGAAAGCAGGATCAATATATCAATGAAGAATGCACACTCGCTCTACAAGCTAAGTAGAAGAAATGTGGCTGGTATGTTGACAGTGGCTATTCAAAACAAATGACAGGTGATAGAAACAAGTTTATTACATTACAAAAGGAAAGAGATGGACCAGTCTCCTTCGGAAATGATGATTCAACTAAAATCATTGGAAAATGCATAATCATAATTGGGAACAAGAATACCCAGGCAGAAAATGTTCTACTAGTAGAATATATGAAACATAATCTTCTAAGTGTGAGTCAAATGTGTGACCAAGGTCATAAAATTACTTTTGATTCAAAAAAGTGCGAGATAAGAAAATAAGGTTCAGGAAAATTGATTGCTACAACTGCGAGAACTTCAAGCAACATATATGTATTAAGTGAAATTGGAAATGAAAAGTGTTTTCTAGGAAAGGAAGATGAAATTTGGCTATGGCACAGAAGAATGGGTCACATACATTTTTATAACCTTGTCAAAGTCAATAGAAGAGAAGTAGTCAAAGAAATTCCCCGTATCACGAAACCAACCAACACTTTATGCAAGCATTGTCAACAAGAAAAGAAAGAAAAAACCAGGTTCAAATCAAAGGAATATTCAATGACAAGACCACTGGAAATTGTGCATACTGATATAGTTGGACCAACTACAACAAAGGGTTTAAAAGGTGAGAAATACTTTATGTTATTAGTTGATGATTATACAAGAATGATTGCAGTTTGTTTTCTCAAGAATAAGTCAGAATCTTTTGAAAACTTCAATATCTACAAGGAAATGGTTGAAAATGAAATGGATTCAAAAATCAAATGATTGAGATATGATAATGGAGGAGAGTTCACTTCAAAGGAATTTATGGACTACTGCAACATTCACGGAATAAAAAGGCAATTCTCCATTGCTAGGACACCTCAACAGAATGGAGTTGTTGAAAGAAAAAACATGACAATACAAGAAATGGATCAAACAATGCTAATGGATTCCAAATTGATAGATATATTTTGGACACAGAAAGTGCATACATTAGTTCACATTCAAAACATAGTAATTCTAAAAAAAAACACTAACAAAACTCCCTACGAGCTATGGAAAGGAAGATCGAAAAATGTGAATCACTTCATAGTTTTTGAAAGCAAATGATACATCAAAAGAGAATATGGAAAAATGGGAAATTTTGACTCTCGTGTGGACAAAGGAGTAATTGCTGGTTACTCAAGTACAAGGAAATCATACAAGTGTTACAATTTGAGATTGAATAAAGTTGCAGAAAGCATCAATGTAACAATTGATGAAACAGGCATACTAGAATCAAAGGAACAAAAAAATGAATCAATGGAATAGATTTTTGAAGAAGCAGAAGATGAAAAGGAAGTAAAAGAGGAAGATGAAGAGAATCCGACAAAATCAGAAGAGCAAGTTCAACAAGTTCCTTCAAAGACACCTAGCAGATGAGTACAGAAAAATCATCCTTCATATCAGATTATCGGAAACAAATATGCAGTAGTTGAGACTAGAAGAAGAATCCATTCACCAGAAAGAAGAATAGAGTACAACTCCACCAGAACAAACACACCTCTAGGTACATAAAGTCCCAGTCAACAACAACTGAATAGAGTACAACTCTACAAGAGCACCAGCTCTATATGTAAGACTCAACTTACATCCTCAACACCAACTAAGATGAGGCAACAATCCTCCACAGATATCAATCTGTCACAGATATGCGACCTGTCAGTAGTGCAGCCTGCATGTGTATGCACCTTGGCTCACTACAACCTGTGTATGTACGCGACCAATCTATAATGAAACATGATTATACCTATGAGCAACTAGGATTTTGCTTTGCTTCACATGCTCAGATATTTTTCAACCTGCAATCACATTCTCTTCTGTCTTTCACTGTCCAAACTGACCACCAGCTAGTCACAACACATCCAAGCTCTCCAATAGCTTATTCATGCTTCTCAACTATACAATATGCATTCTACTATAACATGTGTAAATAACCAATATACTATAGTCATCATATCAATATTGAATCATAAGAGTGTTGCTGACTCCATAAACCAAATCAAACCACATCATAACAACCATACTAAGAATTCCTTAAGCATTCACCAAACAATAAGAAAGAGTATCCATCAAGACAACCATGTAACCATACCTTTTTAACCAATGGATAGATCTGATGTATCTGAGCACTGTGGACCTTCCTGGGAGCTTAATATTAGAATCTAGAACCTCTGCATCTTCATCTTCTAAATTTTCCATGGCTTTACCAACATGTACTCACCCTATACACAGCCATCCTGTGTACATACGCAGCCTATAAGCAGACAATCCATGTACTGTACGCACCCTATACACAAACAACCCAGATACACCTCATAAAATAGGGCTTTTGAACTTCCGAAACTTTCGCTGTCAAGATCTCAAACATTGCCGAAACTTTGATGCGTCCATGAGATCCTCCTCATGCTCTCTCTCTTAGAATAGATATTCAATCATGCTCAAGAGATACACACTAAATATACACAAGAGATACTCCCAAAATGTACTTTTCACAAGAGACCCTAACCTCTTATTTATACTTTTAATATTCTAGGTTACTTAACCCATTTTAGGTCACTTAACCCAAATCTAGGTTATTTCATCATTTTAGGGTTAACCACTTTCCATAATTAGAAATTTATCCATTAATTTATCATTTAAATATTCCTTCTTGACTTTGTCACCTCACTTTATCATTTAAATAATCTTCTTTGATTTTGTCACTTCACTTTATTATTTAAATAATCCTTCTTGACTTTGTCACTTTACTTTATCATTTAACTAATGATTTCTTCTTTTCAAGTACTTTCACTTCTTTGACCTTTTGGGGCTTCAAGCCAACATATGAGGGTCCTCCAATCTTCATAAGGCCATAACTCTCAAACCGTGAGGATTTATGTGACATTCCACATACCATCAGAAATGGCATGACAAGCACTATCCATCGAGGATAGTTTCACTAACAACTTCATTGATCTTCTTCTCATCATTTCAGATATAAGTATGGGTTCTCCAACCATACTTATAGGATAAATCAACCATAAAACATCTTCCCGTGAGGGATTTCACCATAAGGGGACCAATTTGGAGTTCATCCATTTGTGCATCTTATCAACCATGATAATACAATAATGAGTCATCTTTACATCAATCAAACTATGCATCATATATCAAGGAAACCACATCGATCCATCTTCATCATGTATCGATGACAACTCATCGATCCATTTTCATTTATGCATCATATCAATGACAAATCATTGACTCATCTTCATCTATGCATGACATCATATGCATCATATGCTTGACATCTATCCATTCTCATAAGGGACAACACATATTTGACATCAATAATCAATCAATCAATCCTTTGGCATCAATCAATCACTTGACATCAATCAATGACATCAATAAATCAAACCATTGGCATCAATGACAACATGATCCAACAATCTCCCACTTTGGCATTGATGGCAATACCAACATTGATGTCAACACCAATCATTGATGTCAACATGTAGACAAGGCATGCTTCTACATCAATAGTCATCAAGCATATCAATGTGACTATCTCTTCCAATCAATAAACATCAATCACATCAATGTGATTATCTCTCCCCCTTTGACATCAATGGAAAAGGGCCATTCTCCCCTTGGGGCTTCTCCCCCTGCTTGAATTCCTTTGATCTTCCTCTGAATAATCTCTCCCATTTTTGAGCAATGGATATCACTCTGATTTAATGTTGAAGATGCATCACTTATAGTTCCCCTGTGACCATCGCTCCACTTGGAACTATGCCTCTATGCTCTTTCTTCAAGTATAGGGATCTTTTCTCCTCCTAGAATCATGGGAAGAATAATGACCCCCCCCCCTATGGGTATGTCTCCCCCTATCTTCTCTACATGAATATCCTTGTACCTGTTCATGCATCAAACTCATACCATACCAAACATCATGAAGCAAAATATATGTCAACAATGAAATAGAGAATCATGAGAAAAATATCAACCAAGTACATCCTATACCAAAATGTGTGCTCATCATGCACAACACTCATGTACATCAAACATGTACATCAACATCATGCAATGTGCCAAAATATATCATCCATGGAATGTATCAATCATATGCCTCTATCAACATGCCAACATGTGCATCTACCAATATGCCAACCATGTGCATCCACCAATATGCCAACCATGTGCATCTACCAATATTCCAACCATGTGCATCTACCAACATGCCAAATGTGTCATATAACTCATGATATGTCTCTACCATGAACCAAGTGCCACAATCATGTATCTCAAACAAATACTAATTGTTGTGCTAATCAAGTAATACCAATGGTGTAGTATCATCAAGCATATGCCATCTATGAGTGTACCAAACATGTACATCAACATGTATCACCACTTGTACCAAGAAAGTACATTACCATGCACCAATACCACAATATGATAAATCCCCATACATGTATGAAAAATCCTCCATAAAACATGTGCCAATCAAACTGCTAGTAGGTGCCTCTACTAGTGTACTAAAAAAGTGCCAATCATACATCAACTATAGATCAAGCTATGACTCATCAATGATGTAGAACATTATCACCTCATCAACTCACCAACCACATGTCCCAATATGTATCCCATCAAGATTCCAAATGCATGCATCAAGTTTTCCAACAAGTAAGCTTCCAATAATACATCATAAGATATATCAATGAAACTCAAGTATGCATCAACCATGTACATCAACAGATCAACATCAATCCTCCATTCACTACAGAAAATACTAAACATCCAACAACACATGTACTAGTAGTGTGCCTCAATAGATCAATGACATCTCTAGCTAGCATCATCAAGATATATCACATAATCAAGGTACCATTGACTTCACTGTCATAACTAACATTGTTCTTCAACAAAAAAATGTATCAATCCATGATCATAGGTTAGTGCCATGCATCCAATATGACCTTTCATTTTATATAATCACTTTACATAATCCAATATGTAATCATGGAAACCTGCAACAAACAATGTCAGAACCTACAATAAACTATGTCAGACCCTACATCACAGAGTTATACCATCACATCAAGATGAAACCCTTGTGCATAGCCCTTTTCCCTAGGCTTCACCATATACACATGGCCTACTGCACAACAAATCATGTATGTACATGACCTATTCAAGGTCAACCTGTGTATGCACATGACTGATACCATTGTCACCTGCATATGCTTTAGTAGGTGACTTACTAGAGCTTCCCTTAAAGATTCCATTATGCTCTGGATGCTCAGTCTTCTTCACCCACTTCTGAAGGTGTCCCTGCTTCTCATAACTTGAGCTCTAAGCATCCATATTTTCAAATATGTCTCCCTTCCTTACTTCATTCCTTCTTCTAGTCATGCTATATGAAGTTCTCATCATGGACCTTCTTCTTGTGTTCCAACAATCCTAGGATTTGTGGCCAAATCCACTACAATTGTAGCATCTAATGGTGTTACAGTGAACAACAATGTGTCCTACTTGATCACATCTCCAACATCTTATGGTGTTATGAAATCTTCTTTCATTTCTCCTTGCATAAGATCTGCACTCCAAAGATTGTGACCATATTCATTACATGAATAACATTGACCATGAAAAATGATTTCATACCTTTTCTTTGGTGTCCATCTTCTTTGAGGTGTAAGGATGGCTTCTTGATGTCTTCCTTGCTTGGTTCTTTTGAAATTTTCCTTGCCTTGTGTAGATGGTTGATTTTCAACATTGTCTTCATCTTTTGAGGGACTTACCTCATAATTCTTTGAGGTGCTTACTTTAGCATGTGTAGCTTCTCCCTTGTATCCAAGACATGATTTATCATATGGTGATCTTTGACTTTGCAAGATCTCATTCAAGATTCATGAGCTATTAAAGAATTTATTTGACTTCTCCACTTTCTTTCTAAGATCAGTAATTTTAGCTTCTAACTTACAACATGACTCTTCCTTTTCATTTATTTGATTCTTCAATAGTTCCTCTATCCTTTTGGCTTCTTCAATTTGGGTCTTGAGATGGACAATAGTTTCAAAACTTTTTCTAATCTCATCATCTACCTCCCTTTCTTCTTTTTCACTCTTTAGTCTTGTGGTATCTTCTTCCTTTTCTTCTACTTGAGTCTTATTACTCTCCTTTTGTTCCTTGATCATTTCCTTTAACTTCAAGATGTTCTTTTGAATCTTATTAAGAAACTTCCTATTGTTATCTGGAAGATAGCTATAGTCTATATAATAGTGATCATTTCTATATTCATCTAGACTTCTTTCAACTTTGTCCTTAAGCTCCAATAGTTTTTATTCTACTTTTTCCATGGGATAATAATCAATTGTTTCTATACAAACTATCTCTAGATTTTCTTCTTCACTAGTAGAGAAGAATTCAACATCATCACATATTGAATTATTGCAATCAAGGGTTTGTAGAGATTCTTTATCTTCATTTGAAATGTCTTCAAGATATTCTTTTTTGCCAACATCATCACATGATTCTTTTCCTTTAATGATCTTGATGGAGTGGTATTCAATATCTTCCTTCTCCTTCTTGCTTTGATATGTCTCCTCTAACTTTAGCCATAGATCCTTGGCGGAAGTGCATTGTCCCATGCTCTCTTTGATAGGGTTTGTGAGTCCACTAAGAATGGTCTTGAGAGCCAATGCATCATTCTTCTTTCCTTCCCTTTGAGATGAAAACTTTGACTTGTTCTTCAAGGAAACTGATCCACCAATGGTTGCCTTCCAAATAGACGCTCCCATTTCCTTCAAATGTACTCTCATCTCTATTCTCCAAGTAGAATAGTTTTCCTCATTAAGGATTGGAACTTCATCATACATTTGTGTGTCTATGGTTCTGTTTCAATCTTGTTAAGGCTTGTAATGAAGGCCGACTCTTATACCAATAGTTGGACACACCGACTACACTTAAAGGGGGGGGTGAACAGTGTAGGGCTCTTTTTCCCAAAACTTCCCTCTTACACAAAACTCATTAGTTAGCAATCATCATTAACACATTAACCATTGTTGTCTTTTATAGCCAGTTAAATGTGAACACCTATTAGCAAAATATATCATAAATATATCATCAACAAATCATCACCACAAGGAACACAAACAACACAAGATGTATGTACAATTTTCTTTTTATTACAGACTTCAATCCTTGGGGTTTATCAAAAACAACTAAATAGAGTGCAACTCTACAAGAGCACCCGCTCTATATTCAATACTTAGCTTACATCTTCATCACCAATTGAGATGAGGCAACAATTCCCACATATATCAATTTTTCACAGGTACGCAACCTGTCAGTAGTGCAGACCACATGTGTACATGCCCTGGCTCACTACAACCCACATATGTACGCGGCCAAGGCCAATATATAATGCAACATGCATATACTTCTGAGCAACTAGGGTTTTTCTTTTCTTCACATGCTCAGATATTCTGCAACCTGCAATCACATTCTCTTCTGTCTTTCACTGTCCAAACTGACCACCAACCAGTCACAACACATCCAAGCTCTCCAATAGCTTATTCATTCTTCTCAACTATACAATATGAATTCTACTCAAACATGTGTAAACAACTAGTATACTATAGTCATCATATCAATATTGAATCATAAGAGTGCTACTCACTCCATCAACCAACTCAAAACACATCATAACAACCATACCAAGAATGCCTTAAGCATTCACCAAACAATAAGAAAGAGTATCCATCAAGACAACCATGTAACCATAACTTTTGAACCAATGGATATGTCTGATGTATCTGAGCACTGTGGACCTTCCTGTGAGCTTAATCTCAAAATCTTGAATCTCAGCATCTTCATATTCTCAAGTTTCCATGGCTTTACCAGCATGTACTCACCCTATACACAGCCAACCCACGTACGTATGCACCCTATACATAGACAACCTATGTATTGTACGCACCCTATACACAGAAAACCCATGTATGCCTCAGAAAATAGGGTTTCTGAACTTCCAAAACTTTTTCCATCAAGATCTTAGACATTTCCGAAACTTTGATGTAGAAATGAGATCCTCCTCATGCTCCCTCTCTCAGAATAGATATTCAATCATGCTCAAGAGATACACACTAAAGATACACAAGAGATACTCCCAAAATGTACTTTTCATAAGAGAACCTAGCCTCTTATTTATACTCTTCATCTTCTAGGTTACTTAACCCATTTTAGTTCACTTAACCCAAATCTAGGTTATTTCATCATTTTAGGGTTAACCACTTTCCATAATTAGAAAGTTCTCCATTACTTTATCATTTAAAATATTCCTTCTTGACTTTGTCACCTCACTTTATCATTTAAATAATCTTCTTTGATTTTGTCACTTCACTTTATTATTTAAATAATCCTTCTTGACTTTTTCACTTTACTTTATCATTTGAATAATGATTTCTTCTTTTCAATCACTTTGACTTCTTTGACCTATTGGGACTTCAAGCCAACATATGCGGATCCTCCAATCTTCGTAAGGCCATAACTCTCAAACTGTGAGGAGTTATGTGACATTCCACATACCACTGGAAATGGAATGACAAGCACTATCCATCTAGGATAGTTTCACCAACAGCTTCATTGTTCTTCATCTCATTATTTCACATATAAGTATGGGTTCTCCAACCATACTTCTAGAATAACTCAACCATAAAGAATCTTCCCGTAAGGGCTTTCACCATAAGGGTGTTAGAATATGAATGAATGTGCTCATTTTACCATTTACAATATCACTATTGTCACCCAACCATAGGCCGAACCACCCTTCGAGCACCTTAACCTTGATAGAGAGTTACTCCGGAAGCAAACCCTAGGCTAGATAGCCAAACAAAGGGTAGCACAGCTTTCCCCAAGGATAGCACACCAAAAAGAGCTGATCAGATAGTCCAAACCCTAGCCAAGAGATATTCCAAGCCAAAACATAACTACTAGCTGTAGCAGCTACACCAGCAACTCTCCTCCAAACCTACACACAAAACTAAGCAGTGCAGTGCACACAAGTGTTGCTCTACAATTCTGAGACTACCTTCCAAAATGAAGATTGGCCTCCTGTATTTATAGTGATTCTAGATAACTTCCTGGGCCGACTTCTCATTTTGGGTATCTGTTTGTTTAGTATATTATTATTTCTTCTCGCCGACTTCTTCTCTTGGAAACCAATAACTTAATATAAATTATCTTCTTGATATGACAAGTCTTCTAGGGTTATTAGCCAACTCATTAGGGTTTCTTCTTGCTTCCCAGAGTATTCTATTCTCGTCAGGTTTACACATGAAGGTAAATACCTCCCACAACTACCATAATATCAACACTCCCTCCTATCTAGGGAGGTATTACAGGTAATGGTCTTGAGCACAAAACATACCATTCACCCAGTAGCATCAACATAGTCATCTCAACTATATCATGACTAGATCATGAGCATCATCATCACCATCATTGTCATCAGTTGCATCATCTCTCAAAACCATACTCCATCTGAGTAATCAGACATGATGCTAGATAAGTCACTCACACCACAGAGTGATACAAGATCCATTCTTCTAATCTATATATATGTCCTGGAAGAGTAGATGTTTTGAACCATTTTTCATCTGGGAAATCTATGTCCTTTAATCATTCATCTAGTTGATAATCATTTACCAAACTGCTGATAGTATTCAAGGTAATCGGAACAAAATAGAACACAACTGTGTCTAACCATAGTAGTACATAACTACAATCCAGTGGTACACTACCACACCAAGTAGAAAACAAGTACTTGATCAGTAACGTATAGTCACTAACAGTGGAACACATCCACCACAATAGTATACATCTACTATCATATAGTCTTCATAACAATCATCTAATATCAACCTCCACAGAAACAGTGTTATGATATAAACTGAATCATCTGGGCCAATCTTTCACTCACATCTATGAGATCTGAAAGAATATCTGCCCTTAGAGTAGAACATCAACGATGGGCTATCTGCCTTATTTTTCTCAAACAAGGAAGAATGATTGTTTTGATTTCTGAGCCTGGACCATTCCTCACCCTAGGCCATTCCTCTGATACTAATCAAAGTGTAACCTGGAGAGAATGAATCTTCCCTAAGGAATTCTTGTCCCTGATTGTTGAGCCTAGACTAGTCCCCACCCTGGGCCATTCCTCCAGCACTAAACAAAGTGCAACCTGGAGAGAATGAATACACCCTAAGGAATGACTATCCGGACCATTTCCTCTGTTAACCACAAGAGGAAAATATTGTCCTGTACCAACCTCCAAAACGGACCATTCCTCATGTTAACCACAATGAGAAATCATTGTCCGGTGAGGCGGGTCAGTCTTCTTGAGTAACCCTCAAGAAGAGAGACTTCCCTAGACCACTCCCCATGTTAACCACAATGGGAAGTCACTATATATGGTACATCAACAATCTAGACCATTTTCCAAACTGGAAAATGTATGTCTGTCATAAATCTCAATCCACTTTTCGAATTGGAAGAATCTGCTCATCCTGGACCATTCTTCGAACTGAAAAATGACTTTCCATCAATCAATAATACATCAGTGCTCCCTCCCAACCTGGGATTCATCTCTTCCTTTTTCAATAAGGAATTCCTCTCCATGAGCTCCAACTTGAGTATGCAAACTCTTTCATTTTGAACAGAAGCTTTTACCAAAAAAATTTCTTATCTGCTCATCTATGGAGATATGTATTGGAGAACCACTTTCTCCTTTCTAGACTTCATCATTGATAATGTAATGCTTGATTTCAAATGTACTTCGGTTTGGAACACTGGTTTTTCTCTGAAGGCTTCATGTAGCTCTGGTCAATAAAGTATATCATTGTTGGATTCCTCTTGCTAGCTCACAACATCGTGGCAAGAGTCAAACTAGATCATATCCATGTGGCACTTCTTCTGTCATCATGAGATCTTTGTCATGGATTGGAAATCCATCATCTTGATCTTTTGAGTAATCATTTTGATATAATATCTCTGTTATAGAGAATATTCACCACGATTCTACTGTGCACTGGAGGTTCTCCACCAAGTTATCTTCTTCCATCTACATACAAGGGTCTCTTTCTGTTATGCCTCAAAGTCTTGAGGTTTCTCTTCATATGCTCTTTATTCAATTTCTTTGGAGAACATTCTTTGCATTCATTTGATGTATAACTCTAGCCCATGGATATTGCGGATAATGACTCATGTAGAGGCATGTCTGGTTTACTAGAACAAGTAATCATCATAGTCTTCTCCCTCCATTTGGGAGAACCCCTAGTTCTGGATCTTGCAATCCACAACTTCCAGGTCCTCTACTTGATTGCTTTTAGTGAGTTCATATCAGGTTGGTAATCTTGTGATTCTTAATACAATGACTGGTTGTTCTGGATTCTCTTTCTTTCTTGGAATCTTCACGTTCTTCCTGATGTTTTTCTTTAGCTCTTGGGTCCATGGAGTTTCTTATAGATTCCATGCCCTAAATATTCCATTTCTTTCTTTCATCATAGGATCATAGATGTGGATGGACAACCAGGGATACTTAGAGGATTTTCTTTGAAGAAGTCTTCTTCTGTGATTGAAATGAACACGTATTGTCTTTCATGGCTACTATCATGGATATATACTTCATCATCTTCAATGGATCATAGGATGAGCTCCCTCCTAATCCTTGCTTCATGTATGAGTGCATATAATCGGCTCCCTCTGTCTGGCAAAGTCCACACTTCCGTCTACATCCTTATTGTCTTCTACAAAACATTATAATTCTTTCTCCAATTTTCTCTTTATTTCCGACTTCTTTCTGTCTTTTCTTCTTCTAAGTCTCTTCATGATTGATTCTTATTTCGTCTTATCTTGTAATAGCTTCCACATGATTTGTATGATCTAACTTGTATAATGATAACACTCCTTATTTTTGTTGTTTTTCCATAGGTATGTTTCTTCTTGGAACACATTATCTTCCAAGAGATAGATATAGAAGATATGTATAGAGACGATGCAAACAAGATATGTACAAGAACTAAGAAGAGTATTGTTACCTTCAGAAGAAGAAGTCTCTTTCATCCTGCTTAGTCTTCTTTGTAGGTTCATTTTCTTCGGCAACTGATGCTTCGTGTTTCTCCTTCCTTTTCTTCAGCTCGGGACAATGATTCTTGTAGTGACCATACCTTTGACAGTTGAAGCATTGTATTTATGAAATATCTTTCTCTTGATTTGGATTCTTCCTTGAACCAAGCTTCCTTTTGTTCCTGAAAACGTTGAATCTTGATGTGAAGGCTTGATCATCGTACTTCTTTTGGATTTTCTCTTTTTCACTGATCCTTGATTCTTCTTGAGCACAACAACTCCAAAGTTCTTCAAATGTAGGATACTCCTTCCTTGTGTTCATGCTTACAAAAAATGCATCCCATGTCTTCAGAAGACCATTGAGTACTATATTTGCCAATTCCTTTTCTGAAACAATATCTTCAATAGCTTGTAGTTGATCTCTTGACTAAGAGTGCAAGATACCAGATATATAAAATATGTAGAACAGAAACGAAATGCTAGAAATAACAGAATAACAGTAAAATATCCAGCATAATCTTCACAATACACAGAAATGATATACGAAATAGCAACAGAAATAGCACTTGAACAGAAATAGCACTTGATTCAGATAGCAATGTTCACAGGCCTCTTCGAGGGGGCAACCTCCAATCGA
>JASDQU010310018.1:136874-174373 GCA_032191745.1 Picea mariana | reverse complement strand
GATCTACCTATGTGCGGGTTAGGACCTTAACAGAGAGATTCTCACAAAGTATGATGTTATGTTGTCATCATAATTCATCTTCATGTCACGAAGCTCATTCTTTAGACTCATTACTTGTCCAATGTTTCTGACTAAGAAGAGGTTTGTTAGGTAATCGTACATCTTCTTCGATGATTCAATATGGGAGATGTAGGGTATCAAGTGGTCTTTGATAGAGTCCACTATGATACTCATGGCATTGATGTCACCGTCTTTGAACTTCTCCATAGCTGCAACATTCTGCAGTTCCTTTTCTTTTCCTTCTTCAAACTCTGGTTTCACGATCTTTTCTTTCACGACATCCAACACTTTATTCTTGGAAAGGTCAATCCTTGTCTTCCACACTCTGAAGTTAGAAGCTCCATCTAACTTGTTCTCTGACTTCATAGAGTAAGTCATGGCTACTTTGACTTGGTCAACCCTAGATTTGACCAAAAAATCAAACTTCACGTATTTGCTTGCTGAGAGTACCAAGAGATGCGCTAGGATAGGGCACACTAATCTATACAAAGATTAGGTCAATCCCTTCACTTAAGGTGCCTCAACAAGAGGATTAGGGTTTCTGCAACTGCACCTGCTAGTAATCCTAGCGATAGTGCTATGGTGACTGCTCCTGCTAGAAACCCTAGCGATAGTTCTTCAACAAGCTTAATATCCTTACGACTATGTTTCCTTCCAGTGGTTAGACTGAATGAAGGAGGTGTAGGCCCATAACCTATTAGAATATGAATGGATGTGCTCATTTTACCATTGAAAATATCACTATTTTCACCCAACCATAGGTTGAAGCCACCCTCCGAGCACCTTAACCTTGACAGATAATTACTCTGGAAGCACACCCTAGGCTAGATAGCCAAACAAAGGGTAGAGAACCTTTTCCCAAGGATAGCACACCAACAAGAGCTGATCAGATAGTCCAAAACCTAAACAAGAAATATTCCAAGCCAAAATGTAACTGCTAGTTGCAGCAGCTGCACTGGAAGCTCTCCTCCAAACCTGCGCACAAAACTGGGCACTACAGTGCGCACAAGTGTTGCTCTACAATTTTGAGACTGCCTACCAGAATGAAGATTGGCCTCTTGTATTTATAGTAATTTTGGCTAACTGTCTGGGCCAACTTCTCATTCTGGGTATCTGTTTGTTCAGTATATTATTATTTCTTCTGGATCACTTCTTCTCTTGGAGGCTAATAACCTAATATAAATTATCCTTGAGCCGACAAGTCTTTTAGGGTTATTAGCCAACTCATTAGGGTTTCTTCTTACTTCCCGGAGTATTCTATTCTTGTTAGGTTTACACGTGGAGGTAAATACCTCCCACAACTACCATAATATCAACAAAGGGGACCACTTTGGAGTCATCCATTTGTGCATTGTATCAACCATGATAAGACAATAATGAGTCATCTTTACATCAATCAAACTATGCATCATATATAAAGGAAACCAAATCGATCCATCTTCATTATGTATCAATGACAACTCATCGATCCATATTCATCTATGCATCATATCAATGACAAATCATTGATTCATATTCATCTAGGCATGACATCATATGCATCATATGCTTGACATCTATCCATTCTCATCAGGGACAATACATATTTGACATCAATCATCAATCAATCAATCCTTTGGCATAAATAAATCACTTGAAATCAATCAATGACATCAATAAATCAAACCATTGGCATCAATGAAAACATGATCCAACAATAAGTACAAATGGATGAACTCCAAAGTGGTCCCCTTATGGTGACAACCTTCACAGGAAGACGCTTTGCAGATTGAGTTATCCTAGAAATATGGTTATAGAACCCATGATTATTTGTGGAATAATGAGATGAAGGTCAGTGAATTTGTCAGTGAAAATATCCTAGATGGTTATTTCTTGTCATGAAATTTCTAGTGGTATGTAGAACATCACATAACTCCTTACGGTTAGAGAGTTATGGCCATGAGAAGTTGGAGAACCCAAGTTTGGGTAATGGAATCAAGTTTGTTTGATGGATAATGGTATGAGTTTTGATATATTTGTAGGTAATACTATTCTATATGGATATTACATGTCATTCCATTTCTTGTGGTATGTGGAACGTCACATAACTCCTCACGGTTTGAGAGTTATGGCCTTACGAAGTTGGAGGACCCTCATATGTCATCTAAAAGCCCCAAAAGGTCAAAGTAGTCAAAGTGGTTTAAGATATTTTAGAAGGTAAATAATAAAGTGAAGTGAAGAGTGTAATATAATTCAAAGTGAATAAAAAATAAATTATTTAAATAATAAATTTAATGGAGAAATTAGAAGTGGGTTAACCCTAAAATAAGGAAAGTGGGCAAAGTGACCTAGAATATGTTTTTAAGGAAGCTACTTGGAGAGTATAAATAAGAGGCAAGTCTCTCTCATTTTAGATAAAAATTGAGAATATTGAATATATATAGGTTTTTGAGGTAATCAAAGGATATCTAAGCCAAATTTCAGAGAGAAGGTAAAGAAAATAAGGTCGGAATTCAAGGGAGGATAAATTCTTTTGATGATGCTTTCTAAGGTATGTTATTTAAGGCCATCGCACCATTTTCGCAATAAAATATTTTATAGAATGATTCAGACCGTGAAATTGATATTCCATTTAGGAAACATATCCAAGTATATATGGTAAAAAAATCATCTTGTGGGTATATGTATTTTTGGAGTTACACTCTGTGAAAAATAGGGTTTGTGGCTAGTCCTGAAACTAGTCTAAAACATGTGTTTCAGGTAAAAACATCATAACTTATTCATAAAAGATCCAAATTAAGTAAGACAAAATGTGTTTCTTAGATTAAAGTATCTAGTATTATGTGTAACATTTTTGTATCCATTCAACAAATATTTCGTGCGGGGCATGCTCTACAATGCCTCTCTCTAAAATAAGACAGAATTAAGAAAGGTATGCCATTTTTTCTATAAATCCTTTTCTAAGAGGTTCCAAGTAGTGACACTTGGAGGAATTGCACAAAACACACCGAAGAACATTTTTTATCATTTTCATATATTTATTCATTACAGGTACATAGTTATGATTATTTCAAGTTAGGGTTGTTGACTAATCCAAAACTAGTCATGTGAGACTAAAGAAAAGTTTGATGAAAATGCTAGTCTCTTATTGTTAAAGTTAAGGAAGGTTTGCAGGTATGTGATCATATACACCAGGTCTATTACAGAGTTACAAATCATATTTGGATAATGAAATTGATGAGAGAATTTGGTTGAGGTACATGTTGGGTACATGGTTGAGACAAGTAGTTGATGAGTTGGCACATACATGAGGTCTATAGTTGATGATGTTGGTACATATTGATGAGTCATAGTTGATGAGTAGTTGACACATGATTGGTACATACTTGGTACAAGGTTGGATGCACTTGTTTATGGTACAGGTTGGTGCATGGTTGATGCACTTGTTTATGGTCCAGGTTGATGTACAGGTTGATGCATGGTTGATGGATGGTTCAGGTTTATTGGTATAGGTTTATAGTGGTATATCTCACAGTGATAGTGTGACAGTGGTTCCATCATTCTACTTCTATTTCAGGGCGATTGGACGGGGCAAGGACAAGTGGTTGTAGCCACCTTTCGGTTGTAGACGAAGAAAATAGGGGGTTGTAGCCTCCTTCTGGTTGTATCTAGAGAATAGGGGAGTTGAAGCTTCCTTAAGGTTGTAGCCTGAGAAAAAAGGGGGTTGGAGCCTCATTCTAGTTGCAGCTGGAAAACAAAGGAATTTGGTGCTTCCAATGAATGTAATTCTTCAAGACAAATAAGAAAAAAAATTCTGTGGTTTTCTCCCGCTTTGGGTTTTCACGTAAAACAATGGTGTACTGTGTATGTGTATGATTGTTTATTTGTTCATTTCTTATTTACTATGCAGTTATCGGATGATAATGCTACATTGATATCACACTTGGATTATATGGTTAAAAAGGATTAAATTTCTCTATTACTGATTCACACCCCCTCTCAGTAATCCAACAACATAATCATTTTGATTTATATCTTCTTGTTATGATGTTAATTGGTCTACGAAACCATACATTCTGAGTTCTTAATATGTTGGAAACAAATTTCCCTATGGAGTTGCCAATTTGTTGACGATTAAAATCACAATGAGGAATTTCGCCCACAAAGTATTGCTAAAGCCCTATTATTTAAACTATGCTAATAATATAATATTAGTAGGTGGGACCCCCTTGTAGACTGGAGGCTCGAAGATAGTCATATCACAAATTTTCTGTTGTTGTTTCGATGCTGCTTACAAGTTCCTATATGGTTGACAGTGCAATCATGGTTTCATTTTGGATATAGTAACAAGTAAATGATGCATTTTATGGTTGTTCTGCTATTTAGAGCTTTATTTGTTATGATTGGCATATATTTAGAGTTGCTATGTTTAATCATGTCACGATGATTTACTACCTAGGTACACATACACAAGAAATATGTTAGTAATGAAATAACCAAAACGAAGGGAAGAAACCTATGGGAACAATTCTAAAAGAAAGGATCTATGTTTGTGTTATGCTAGAAGTTATGTGCAATTGAAAATATAAAACATGTTAGTGTCAGTCCTAACTATTAAATGGTTGGTTAGTGGCTATGCGATTTGCACTTGATTTATTGTGGGCGCATATGATATTGCAAGGCATATGGTATGGCATGAAAACTTGGCAAATGGTTAACGTGAAGGTTTTGGGAGGCACATTGGGCAAGGAATAATCATTGCAGTTTTCAATGGATTGGAAATTGATTACATAGTTAGTGCATTGGTGATTGTTGGATATCTTGTGCTTCAGAATTGAATAGAAGAGGAGATGGAAGTGACGTCTAATAAATGCATGTCACTCCATACTCCCCCCATCAGGCCGTCACCCTAGTATGGTTCTTGTTGCATTTTGATTTGCTGGTGGTTAAGCTCTGCAATTCAGGCTTGGGAAGAAAACGCTCAGTCAAGTCCCCTTTTAAGCTCTCCGTTACAGGTATGGTTCTTTTTCACCCCATCCATGAATTACGATCTATGTATGAACGAAAAATGGCTCAGTAATGCTTTGGTTTGTGTTTTCCTGAGAATTGCAACTGTTTAAATGCGTGGATTTTCTCTTTGGAATGATTGTGTAATTGTCGATTTGCAAGTAAAAGAATTGGTTTTTGGTTGCATTG
The DNA here is from genome assembly GCA_032191745.1 of Picea mariana. Classification (NCBI taxonomy): domain Eukaryota; kingdom Viridiplantae; phylum Streptophyta; class Pinopsida; order Pinales; family Pinaceae; genus Picea; species Picea mariana. Next base: position 169,138 of record JASDQU010310018.1, on the reverse strand, counting down.
TGCATTCGCTGGTTTCTCTATTAGTTAAAATCATGGTGGGTCTCTGTGGATTTTTAAATGAATATGGGTATTATCTCTTTTTGTTTTAATGGTGGATGGTTTCTCTCTATGTATTATTGTTGGTTTCTTCCTGACAGTTATGAAGAAATAGGTTTCTTCCTGATAGTTATGAAGAAACAGGTTTCTTCCTGATAGTTATGCTTTATCAAAATAGGTATCCTCTCATTTTTCTTGGTTACTTCTATGCTTTCTCTAATTTTGGACACAAATCCATAAACTATAGAGCATATAAAAAGAAGAATCTGAAGGTTAAGAACTACATCCATAAAGATAAACAAGTAGAAAAACTAGTTAAAGGCAGAAACTATAACCCCTTTGCACCCTTACAAGAAGGGGACTTACAATGCTTCAGATTCCACAACCATGGGCATAAATCCATTAATTGCAGACTAATGGAAGCCTCAGAACAATCCAAGTTAATTAGAGAGCAGAAGAAACTTTGGAGAGTAAAAACATCAAAGAGGGATTGCCTTATTGCCCTGAAAACTCAAGATGAAAAGGATCTCTGGTATGTTGATAGTGGATGCTCGAAACATATGACAAGTAACAAGAACAAGTTTTTAGACTTAAAGAAACAAAAAGGTAAAGTTACATTTGGTGATAGTGCTTCAAGTAACATACTTGGGAAAGGCACTGTGAGCCTGGGAAAAGACAAAGATAGAAATGTACTACTTGTCGATAAATTGAAGCCTAGTTTATTAAGTGCCAGTCAAACCTGTGATCAGGGACACTTATGTATCTTTGAATCTCAAAAGTGTGATATTAGGAGAGAAGACACAGGAAAATTAGTTGGCACTGCTCCTAGAACTCCTGAAAATATATACATACTAAATGCTAAATTAAAAGAAGAGTGTCATATAAATTTAGTAGATGAAATCTGGCTATGGCATAGAAGGTTGGGGCATATTAATTTTGACAATATTGTAAAAGTCAACAACCTTGGTGCAGTAAGAAACTTGCCAAAAATCATAAAACCTTCAAATGCTATGTGTAGACATTGTCAACTAGGGAAACAACCTAGAATAAGGTTCAAGGCAACATAATACACAACCTCGAAATCGTTAGAACTTGTTCACAGTGACCGATGTGGACCTACTAGAACCAAGATCTTGCAAGGAGAGTCTTACTTTATTTTATTCATTGATGAATTTACTAGAATGAGTTGGATATGTTTTCTCAAAGAAAAATTAGAAGCACTCAATAAATTCAAAGATTTTAAAACCCTTGTTGAAAATGAAAAAGAGACAAAAATAAAATGTCTTAGATCTGACAATGGCCGTGAATTTACTTCAAGAGAGTTTGATGTATTCTGTGAAACTCAAGGAGTAAAAAGACAATTCTCTGCTACTAGAATGCCCCAACAAAACAGGATTGTTGAAAGAAAGAATAGAATAGTTCAGGAGGCTGCAAGGACCATGCTAAATGAAGAAAAATTATCAGATGGATATTGGAGGGAAGATGTAAGCACAACAATATACATATTGAACAGAGGTCAACTTAGGATTAATAGTGATAAAACCCCTTATGAATTATGGTTTGGAAGAGCTCCATTAGTGAAATACTTCAAAGTCTTTAGAAGTAAATGCTACATCAAATGACTAGATGAGAGTCTTGGAAAATTTGATGCCAGATCTGATGAAGGTATTTTTTTGGATATGCTTAAAAAAAAAAGGCATACAGATGCTACAATCTTAGATTACATAAGATTTTTGAAATTGCAGATGTCAGAGTGGATGATCTAAAAACAATAAGGATAAAAAATCAAGAGACCATATCTACAAATAAAGATGAAGATGATGATGAGACATTCGACACCCAACTAAAAGAAGTAGAAGAGAGTGAAAAAGAAAGGGAAGAAGATGATATGGATACTAGTGATAGTGAATATGAAGGGATAAGAGAAGAATTTCCAAGAAGAGATATAAGGACACCCTCAAGAATTATTCATAAAAATCATCTCGAAGAACTGATTATTGGAGATATGAATGATGGAGTGCAAACAAGAAGACAACTTTTGTATCAAACAAAATTAGAATTGTTGTCACATGTTGAGCCAAGCTCAATAAAAGAGGCATGTAAAGACGAGAACCAGGTTAAATCCATGAATAAAGAATTGGATCAAATTGAAAGAAATCAAACTTGGGAGCTAGTTCCTAGAACAAAAGATAAAAATGTCATTGGAACTAAATGGGTATATAAAAATAAAATGAATGAAGATGGGCAAGTAATCGGAAACAAGGCCAGATTAGTATGTAAGGGGTATGCTCAGGTTGAAGGAGTAGACTATGAAGAAACATTTGCACCTATGGCCAGATTGGAGGCAATTAGGATTATCTTATCTTTCTCCAACTATAGAAAATTTAAAGTGTACCAAATGAATGTCAAGTCAGCATTTCTCAATGGAAATTTAGAAGAGGAAGTCTACATTGAGCAACCATAAGGATTCCAATTAACCAAAAAAGGGGACTATGTTTGCAAATTGAAGAAGACACTCTATGGATTAAAAAAAACACCCAAAGCATGGTATGCAAGGTTGGATTCTGATTTACAAAAGCAAGGCCTCAAAATGGGATCAACAGACAACAATCTTTATTGAAAAATTGATGGTAATAACTTGATCATTGTGGAAGTGTATGTTGACAACATCATTTTTGGTAGTAATGAAATAAAAAAGAGTGAATAATTTGCTAAAAGGATGCAGCAAGAATTTGAAATGTCCATGCTTGGTGAACTAAATTTCTTCCTTTGATTACAAATAATACAGTCCAAAAGAGGAGTTTGTATCCATCAGTCTAAATATGTTAATGATATGCTTAAGATATTTCAGTTAGAGGATTGCAAACCTGTTAGTACACCTATGACAGTTGGATGAAAACTAAGCAAGGATGATGAGTCCAAAACTGTAGATACAAAATATTACAGATCAATGATTGGCAATTTTCTCTATGTAACAACTTCTAGACCTGATGTCAAGCAAGTTGTTGGGATGGTGGCTAGATTCCAAGAAGAACCATAGGAGAGTCATGTTCAATCTATAAAAAGAATCTTCGGATATTTAAAGGGAATCATAGATATGGGTTTGTGGTACCCCAGAAAGGACTCATTCACATTAAAATCATATTCAGATGTTGATTGGGCAGGAAGTATAGATGACAGAAAACGTACGAGTGGCGGAGCATTCCTTTTGGGAGAATCACTAGTTGCTTGGATAAGAAATAAACAGTCTTCAATTTCTCTGTCAAGCACTGAAGCTGAGTATATTGCAACAGCAGAATGTTGCACATAAGTGGAATGTATGAAACAAACTCTACAAGATATGAAAATAACATTTGAAGAACCCACCATTATCCACTGTGATAATACAAGCATGACAAGTCTTTCCAAGAACCTTGTTCAACACTCAAAATAAAAACACATCCCCATAAAATACCATTATCTAAGAGATCAGGCTGAAAACAAGAACATTAAATTGGAATATTGTTCAACACAAGAACAGGTGGCAGATATTTTTACAAAACCCTTAAACATAGATGTATTTGAACATCTCAGGCAAAAACTGGGAGTAATTCTTCCTCCTACTTAAAATATCTCAAAAATATAATGCATAAGTGGGAACCTATCTAGGGGGAGATAGAAATCAATGTTAGAAAAAGTTACTCAGTTATGACAGGCAAAGTGTGATTGCAGGAGCAAATCCCAGGTGTAAAAAAATAAATAAATAAATATATATATATATATATATATATATATAAACCCTTTTCCATTGATGCCAAAGGGGGAGAGTAAATTCAAAGGACATAAGAATCACCACATGGGGAGATTGTGTATGAAGTTTGGTTGTTTCCCTCAATGACAAAGGGGGAGATTGTTGGACATAATTGTCATTGATGTAAACAAGAGAAGTAAATAACCAGAAGTCCAAATCTTAGGAAGAAGAATGAATTGTTGATCATGATAGGATGAACAATCTGATGATGGTCAGAAAGGCTAGCGCATGAAGAAATGTCATCGGGATTAGTGGAAGGATTTCACAGTTGATCAAATGCACAGAAATGGTGAGAATACTCAACAACTGTCCGATCACTGTAAAAAGAATAGTTTTCATTCGATCAGAAGTTGACCATGGGCTTAAGGGTCTCGAGAGTATCATGACCATTGAAAAGTATGAGAGTTTGACTATCCATATACCTGTCAACCGTGGGATCAAATCAAAGTTCTTGTTGAGAAGTCGAATCATTTTCAAGTAGAAGGAACATTGGATGATTGGTCAAAAGACCATATTAAGTCATGATCGTCGAATGCGCAAGCACATGAATCAACAGCCGTTAGATCCAGGTAAGGTGCACCCACCTTAATAGGTCAGCGAGAAGTGAGAGTGGATTTAGGGGGATCCACGCGAAACCACCCCATTCCAGACGCCCCCCTTTATTAAAGGAAGAATGGAAAAGGGGGTCTAGAATCCAACCTTAAAAATTGATCTAAGCTCTTTGATCTCTGTCGTCCAAGACTTGCACATTGAATTCTAGACCCCCCCCCTTTATTAAAGGCAGTATGGCAAGGGGGGACCAGAATCGAATCTCAACCATAGAATTAGACACAAAAATCTTAATCGTCTGAATCCGCAAGGAGAATATGCCTAGGAGTCAGTCAACAATCCAAAACAAAGAAATGATTTGATCCGTTGATCCAGAGGGAACGTGGCGAGTGATTGATATTTCGCTGACTCGCGGGTTAGGAAAGTCAAAATCAATGTTTCATGAAACTCGCTATAAGCGAGGTTGCAAAAAGATCTGGGCCATCAGATCACACAGTTTCAAGACAGATATCGGGCCATCGATCAAATATACATTGAGATATCTACGTTGATAGACCATGTCAGTCAGGACACATTCATCCACGTCAGCAAGATCCACGTAAGCAAGGACACCTGGCATACTCAGACACTAACAAGTGCCAAGTTAATATGGCATTTCAGGCACATGAAAACCACAGATTTGAATGACACGTGGCAGGTACTTGGCATGTGTCAAGTATTCTTGTGACGTTATCAAGTATACATCATGTCAGGAGTTTTCATCTCAGTTTTTTTTTGCATCATAGGAAAATACTCTAAAAGCACAAAGTCCCGAACGTCGAAACTCCGAAAGGGACACGCATCAGGTGTTCTACGTTTTCGACAGTTTTGGAGAGTTGGAGGTTATGAAGACTTGAAGGGATAAACACCAAAATCCAGTCAGTTGTCCATCTCATTAGGATATTGAATCACGATCATTGTTTTGGTAAAACTCTCAAGCACCCGTTCAAGATTAGCATTTGGTCACTGCCATTGGTCATATGCTATAAGAATATTAAAAGAAAATTATAACATGTCACTATAATTGGTAAAGCCCGTGGTTATGTAACGCATGGTCATATGTGATGGTTTGAAGGAAGCGCCTTCACAGAATCTGGTCTCTGTAAATATAACAGATATTAGGCATCGAGTATAAAGAATTAAATTGATCCATGACTGTGATCAATTTATGACAAAAATGAACCAATACAAGGTCATGATTAAAAGAGAATAAATCATGAAAATATGAATAAAGAATAAAAAGAAAAATGATATTAATTAAAGTTTATATTATCATTTTAAATGAAAAGGTACAATGGTTCAAATAAAGGGACACGTTTTTTTAAATTTCACACCAGTTTGAAGATTATATAAACAAGAAAAAGTGGTGAGAAGAAAGTGACTCTGCAGTTCAAGTCAAAAGATCAGTAGTTGAAGCAGAGTCCAGGAAGAAATACAAATACCTATGTATTAAGGGTGGTTGGGTGGTACAAGGGCAGGTTGGTGCCTGCAGAGGGAGTTGGTGCTTCCTTGTCAGTTGTAGTTGACTAAACAAGGGGGTCGTAGCCTCCTACCAGTTAGTGCTGGTAAAATAGGGTGTGGGTGCATCCTGATCAGTTGGTGCTGATCAAAGAGGAAGTACATCTTCCTTCTATGTAACATGTAAAACAAATTTTGTAGTTAATAGAAAATAATTTGTGGTTTTCCCATTTGGGTTCCACGATAAAATATTGTGTCAAAATTTTGTTTGCATTAATAAATGAAAAATTGATATAATTGTTCTCACTGATTCACCGCCCCCTCTCAGTGACAGGATTTGATTCTACATATGGGTATTATCACTCTGTGTTTTAATGGTGGAGGGTTTTGCTCTGTTTATTATTGCTGGTTTCTTCCTCACAGTTATGAGGGTAACCCTGTCCAGTCGTATTCAGATTTCCATTTGGTTGTTGTGTACTATTTCTAGAGTCATGGTTGTGGGCTTATTCACATGGTATTGGGATCAAAATATCTCAGAAGTTAGTCTTTAGGGTGGCCATTATGTCAATATATATGCTATATGGTTATTGGGTGATATAAGTTGTGCCTCGGTTGATGCATCCTCACTGACATTGTTGTCAAATGATTCGGTTCTTAAGAAATAGAAAGAGGTTATACCTCTATGTGTTCTGGGTAACTGTCACTGTCCAATGGACATTCGCTTCTCCTCTGCAAACACAAAAATCACTATGTGCATCGGTTTTCTACCCTACCCGTCGATGTTTCCTCTATGGCTAACTATTGTGCCATTGCCTAGATCGAGAGTTATAAGGAACCTTGTGGTTTCTACTATGCTTGTATCGAAGGGTATTTGCCTCTGGTCGATATGTTCTGAGGATCTCCAGTTCTCTATGCTATTGATGACTGAGCGTAGTCTTGATTACCTATTTGTATTTGTTGTGATAGAGCCCGATGTTAAAAATCCCCTACTATTCTTACTCCCGTCAGACTTATTTTTGGTTATCAAGGATTGGTTTTCAAATGGAGTGGTTATGAGATGTTTTGTCGAGTCCCTATCTCGTCTTCCTATGATGAAATTGGTTGAAAAGTTGTATTTGGGAGTGAGTAATAATATGCAGTCAAGGGCTGCCTATTTCTCGTGATATCTTTGTCTGTCGTGTTCTTACAACATGGTTTTAATTGCAAATTGGAGACTACTGTGTGTTTCACTAGGCCCAATCGGGATCATAGAAAATTATGGAATTGATAACTGTGTTTATTTTGTTATGTTCACTGAGTATCTATTATGGAATCATCGTGCATGTTGTAAATAATTGCATCGACAGTGATGAAGCTAGGGTTTTATATTGACTATTGTTTCATTGCAAAAAATTACTGGTTCATATGATGAAGAGTGTATGAATCGAGCATGTTCTAGAAGTCTGTTCGGTCTAGAAGGGACTTGTGCATATGTTTTAAAGTGGCTGATTGTGAATTGATGGACATTGTATGATATTTTTATAGTGATGTATTATGGATAAAGGTGGAGCAATTTTGATGTGTGTTTTCTTTTGATTCTTAAAAGGCAAGGAAAGAAACTAGAGACCAAGCATTTTCTTAACAGTCCTATTGAATGGAAAGTTGTTTCAATTATGAGTTTGATTGTAGATTGTTGTAATTGAGAAGTTTTTGCGGAATTTAAATCCAGAACAATGAATAGTTTTGAGACAAAGTAATTATTGAATTGGTGTTGGTTTGAGTATAGAGTTATGTTTATTGATTACTTGATTTGTTATATGAACATTATTCATTATTTCCCTGCCATTCTCTCACTTTTCCGCACATTACAAGTCCCCTCAACTTCCCAGATTCACTATTCACTCCCTGTTCTTAAAATTAAATTATAGTTAAAAGAAAACTCTGTATTTTAGCAGTTGAAGGATGGCACAGGGATAGGTTAAAATTGATATGTTTTATTATTATAATACAATTGATTATTTGATGATTTGTTGAGCAGTAATCATGATCTACCCCCCTTCATTTTACCACTTTTCGCTCAATACAATCCCTCATATATCCCATAACCCTTTTTCACCCCCTGCTCATTGACAAGTATTAAACGCTTTTATGGATTGGATTGCATGAGTTTGATGTGTTGTTGAGCCAAAATTTGTCTCATATTTAAAGAGATGTCATGAATGGTTTGTTGAAGAAACCGGTTGCTAATAAGTAATGAATACATGAATGAGCTTCTTCAACAGAGGTAGCCATGGCTGGGGTAACAGAGTAAGAGGAAATTGGATTAGGGGCCCTAGAAGGTCAAGGTTTTCTATACATTTTGATGCAAAATCACAAGAGTTGAGCCAACTATTCCAAGATGGATTTTTTAACTAGATTGGACAAGGAGTGGTCCAACCTAGGCCAGAAAGGCCTCCTTTCCAACCCCCACATGTCCCTTGTATCCCATTTTCCCCCTCATGTCTCGTTACAACCTGAAGTCCCTAAAAATGATGGATGACAAGAGATTGTCCAACCGACAGTATCCCAACATTGTGTCTGGCCCAATTTGTCTCTACCTGCTCCTCCTCCATCAGTTAACCAAATTGTCCAAGCTTCCCTTGCACACTCAACATTATAGTCTTCCCACACAACCAAGAGGTTAAAAACCGAATCCCACCATGGACCCGATAAAGGAAAATTCATTGTTTCCACCTCCTCTCCCTAAAATGACTTTGCCAAATCCATTTCATCCCGCATGCATTTGAGAGATGATTGCTCTCATGTTATCAGTGATATTAGGCCTAGATACTCCACACAGCCTAAGGCAAATTCAGAGAAATCAAAGGTAGACAACAACAACAAGGGGAAATTTTCCTCCTAGAGTGGAAAATATGGTTTTTGAGTGATTTTATTTATTGATTGTTGAGAACCGTTGACTTCTGAAGTTTTTGGACAACACACTATTTTTTGGATATGTTGGATATTATATTTTTGGATATGATTCAAATATTATTGATATTAATTTTCAAATTATTAGAGTGATGATGGGAGCCACAAGGAGGGATGTGTTTGATTGATTAACTAGTTGTGTTATGCTTGTTAAAGAAACTGAAGGGAGTCACAAGGCATCCCACCTGCTAGTTATTATTTATTAAAGACCCTTATTATTATTTTATTAATTTTCCCCCTAATCTAAAATGTTGGTTGAGTTTTAGTTAACTTAATTTAAGAGTTAGTTTAACTACTTCAACTAATTTTGATTGATTAAAGGAAAAAAGAGAAGGAGGAACAAGAGGAGAACAGAAGGACAATGCATACTAAGGTCTGCTCTTGAGTTCTATTGAGATAATTCAGTTTTCATTCATTCTTTAATTCATTGAAAGCCTAATTCTCTTTTTTGATATCAGGGTCCTATTCTAGACAACAAGATTCAAGGCTGAATTACATCATTCATACACTTGTTTTTCAGAGGTGTTGATCTATCTTTGATAGTCTGTGTAGACTTGTCTATTTGTGAATTAAATTTCATGACTGATAAAAGATATTGTGCAGAGTCGAGTGGGCAACAATCTATGGCAAGTTGATCCAAATTTTAAATTTCAGTTTTTTACTTTCTGATAGAAGTCCTTTTGTATGGTTTTCATTGGGGACATCTAAGTTTGACTTTGGTCCAAACTTCCTCAGGGAATTTTGTAAAGAGAACGATTCTTTTGATAAATTGGAATGAAATAAGAGATTGCTTTATGTCTCATCTGTGTTGATTATTGTCTTGGTATTTTTACTTCTGTCTCTATATTTATTTCTGCATCTGTTGTATTCATAAAATTACATAAATATTGAATTGTTCAACAATATTTTATTTATAAGAAAATCAGACTAAGACCTTGTAACCAATACTTGTGGATTAGGAAACAAATTTTGATGGCTATAAACATAAGGTGATATTCCTGTCTATCTTGCTTTAGCCAAGTAAGATATGAAAATGATTGAGTAAGATCATTTCATATATTTTCCTCAACAATGCTGACATATCTGTAATGCCCCCAAAAAATAAACTCACCAAGGAAATACATTTCAAACTCATTTTGCATATCTCTGGAAAACTTTTGATTCATGCTGTCATCATCGCTTCCGAAGATGATGTCGTCTACATAAATTTCAATTATCAATATATTGTCTCGATCCACTTTTATGTATATATTGTTGTTGTAATTTCCCTTCTTAAACCATTTCTTCTATAGATACCTATCCAGTCTTGAATACCATGCTCTGGGGTCCTTCTTGAGTCCATACACCACTTTTTTTATCCTACAGACATAATTTTCCTTTTCTGATAGTAGGATTTCTTCTAGCTTCTCGATGTAGAATTCTTCTTGTAATTATCCATTAAGAAACGATGACTTAACATCCATTTGATACACCTTGACTCTCTTGGAACATGCATAGGCTAATATTAATCTGATTACTTCCATCCTCACAACTGGAGAAAAGGTCTATTCAAAATATATTCCTTCGATCTGAGTGTATCCCTTGCAAAATAACCTTGCTTTTTTTTGGCTACTTGTCCATCCTTGTTTGGTTTGTTTTGGAAGATCCACTTTGTACCAATCACATTCTTGTTCTTTGGTCTTGGAACTAGTTCCCAGATGTCATTCTTTTCTGTCTGATCCAATTCTTCATCCATAGCCTTAATGTAGTGTTCATCCTTGATAGCCTCTTCAAATATTCTTGATTCAACTGTATATAACAATGCTAGGTGATGTTGTTATGATGAAATTCTTCTTCTTCGAGTTTCAACTCCTGCATCTTTATTCCCTATAATCTGTTTTGGTGGACAATTTTTTTGTACTGGTCGACTAGGTGTCTTAGGAGGTATCTGATACTCATCTTCTTCTTGTTCTTATTCTAGCTACTCTTCTTGTTATAGTTCTTTTTCTACTTCTTCTTCTTTTATATCTTCCATGTCATCCTTCTCTTCTAAGTATTTGCTTCCTTGTTTGTCCTTCCGTTTACATTGGTGCTTTCTACAATTATGTTGAGTCTTGGAATGAAACATTTATATGATTTACTTTTTCTTGAATACCAAACTAGTATGCTTTTGTCAACTCGGGAATCAAATTTTCCAAGCCCGCCATCTTCTCTTTTGATATAAAATTTACTTCTAAATACTCTGAAATGCTTCACATTTGTCGGTATTCCTTTCCATAACTTGTAGGGAGTTTGATCACTATTACTTCTAAGAATTTATTTATTTAGGATGTGAACTATTGTATGAACTACTTGTGCCCAAAATATGGCACTCAACTTGGAATATTTCAACATGGTTTTGGCCATTTCTTGTATTATTCTGTTCTTCCTTTCGACCACTCCATTTTTTTGAGGTGTCTTAGTTTCCGAGAAATGTCTCTTTATTCCATGTTCGCCATAGAAATCCATAAATTCCTTTGATGTAAATTCTCCCCCATTGTTTGATCTCAAGCACTTGATTTTCAAATCCATCTCAGTTTCAACCATCTCTTTGTATATCTTGAAGTGTTCGAATTCCTATGAATTCTTCCTGAGAAAGAAAACTGTAGTAATTCTTTTGTAGTAATCAACCAATAACATAAAGTAATGTTCACCATTTAATCCCTTCATTCTTGTAGATCCACATAAGTCAGTGTGTACAATATCCAATGGTTTTGTTGTGGATTACTCTTTTGATTTGAATTTGGTCCTAATTTGTTTTCCTTGTAGACAATGCTCACATAGAGTATTTGTCGGCTTTGAGATTTTAAGAATTTCTTTCACTGCTTCCTTTCTGCTGATTTTGACAAGATTATCAAATTTTATGTGACCCATCCTTCTGTCCCAGAGACAACTTTCATTTTCCTTTCCTAAAGAACAATTTCCCCTTCCAATGTCATTTAGGACATATATGTTGTTTGCATTTATTCTAGTTGTAGCCACCAATTTACCTGATCCTTCTTTACTTATCTCACATTTTTCTAAGTCAAACAGAAGTTTGTGTCCTTGATTGCACATTTGACTTACACTTAGAATATTGTTCTTCATACCTTCGACTGGTAGAATATTTTTTTTCTTTGGCATATTTACTTCCAAGCTTGACTGTGCCTCTACCTATTGTTCTGGTAGAGTTATCATTTCCAAATGATATTGATCCATCTTGTTTCTTCTTCAGATTCAAAAAATTGTTCTTGTCACATGTCATATGCTTCGAAAAACCACTATCAACATACCAACCACTTTTCTTGTGTTGTTGTTGTAGAGAAAGAAAGCATTCTTTAATGTTTAATTGATCCTTCTTTATTCTCCATATCCTTTGTGGTTTCTGTTTATGACCATTGATATTTTTCTTTGGTTCCTTTGGAGGAAAAATAAGTCTACAATATTTGCCCATGTGTCCAATTGTTTTTCACTTGTAGCAGTCTATTTCATTACTCAGTGAACCAAAACTATTATGATTTATGTTCTATGGTTCATGTGACTTTCTGAGATAAATGTTGTTCAAATAACCTTCATAGTTTCTTGTGTTCTTGGCATAGGCTCTACAATTTGCAGATTTGTGACCAAAATTGTTACAATAATAGCATAAACAAGGAAAAATAGTTTGATACATGGATGTAGGGGATCTTCTAAATGGTGTTTCTCTTCTAAATCCTTCTTCCTCTTGAGATGTTGATGATTTTTGGTTATGTGTTCTGAATCTTCCAGGTGGTCCAATTCCTCTCCCTTTTTCTTCTTGAGTGCCTTTGAATACTTCTACATAGGTTCTTTGTTCTACTTCTTGTTTTGTCGTCTTGGAACTCGAACCTTTCCCGGTATGCATCTGGTTGTATCCTAGCCTAGACCTATCATAGTATGGACTTTGACTGCTAATGATCTCATCCAATATTTTGGTGCTATTCTATTGCATATTTTTTTCTGAATGTGTTTTCTTAAGGTGACTATTTTTGCTTCCAAGATTTCAATCATCTTCTCCTTATCTTCAAGTTGATTCCTGAGTGTTTCTTCAATCCTTTTGTCTTCTTCTACCTGGATTTTTAACTTTGTGATTATCTGCTTGATTTCTTCTGAGTTGGAATTTTGAGATCCTTCTTTCTTCTTTAAATCTGTCTTGAGTGACTTGATTTTATTTATTTCTTTCCCTAGTTCTTCTAAGGCACTGATTAATTATGATTTGAGATCAACTTCACCTTCTTCTTCAAAATATTTAGAATATTCTTCATCATATATTACTGCAATGAAGAATACTCTTTCTGAATCATTGTCACTGTCATCATCCTTGTCTGATGAAGAGATGTCTTCCTTTGAACAAAAACTTTTCTTGAATAAATTTTTTTTTTCTTTCTCTTGTCTCCATTTTGATTTTTCGTTTTCTTCTTAGGATCTTCTTCTTCATCACTACCTTTATTTTTATAATAAGGACATTTAGAAGAAAAATGACCAATACCATCACAATTAGAAAATTTCAATGCAAGCATACCTTTGTACTTTCCAGTTCCTCTTTTTAACATCCTTACAAAGTTTTCCACTTCTTCATCTTCTTCTAAATCATCGCTGCAACTACAATATGGTATTGAATTTTTCTTGCTCTACTTCTTCATCTTCTTGGATTATTTGAACACTACTTCCTTTGTGACTGGATTCTCTTATTCTATCCTCATTTCACAAGCTAAGAATATTCCATGTAGCTCATCCATGCTCAAACTAGCAAGATTTGTTCTTTATTCCAGGGTTGATATCTTGTGATAAAATCTAATAGGTAGAGATATTAGAACCTTTTGAACAACCATTGATTCATCAAATTCTTCTCCCAGTCCTCTGATAGTGTTCACTATTTCATCAACTCACAAAAATTAGGTTGCAATGTCTTCACTTTCCTTCATATTTAGTTTCTTAAAATTAGCTCTAAGGGTTTGAAGCTTAGCTCCCTTGACTTTGGTATCTCCTTCGTAAATATTTTGAAGTTTATCCCAAATATCCTTTGCGGTCTTGCAATGCATAACTTTGAAAATTACTGAATCATCCAAACTGCTCAGAATGGCACCTTTAGCCTTTGAGTTACTTTTTCTAAGTTCCTTCCCATCTTTGTCAGTTGGGGGAGTGGATGGTTCTTGCAAGATACCAGATATAATGAATATGTGGAACAGAAATAAAATGCTAGAAATGGTAGAATAACAGTAATATAACCAGCGTAATCTCCACAATAACACATAAATGATATAAGAACAACAACAGAAATAAGACTTTGATTCAGAAAGCAATGTTCATGGGCCTCTTCGAGGGGGCAACCTCCAGTCGAGTAGTGCTTTGTTACAATAATCTCCAAGATAGGGTTTTCATACCCTCGACCCTTATTTATACTAAATATGTCTATCAAGAGAAGCATCTAGAGGAAGATCCTTCTAGAAGCATAAGCTTCTATTAGGTATTCTTACATCCACCTTATTCTATTTTATTGAAAGGCCTTATTAATATTGACCTTTATTACATCCAAATATATTGATCTACCTATGTGAGGGTTAGGACCCTAACATGTTCGCCCCCTTAAAAATAGCTTTTTCCTCAAGGCTTGAGATGTGGAAACTGTTGCAGAATGGTAGTTAGTTCCCAAGTGGCATTTGTTGGAGTCATATCTTTCCACTAGACTAGCACTTCCTTGATGGTTCTCTGACACACGTGACACTCATGCTGATCCAAAACTGCTTTTGGCTGTATCCAAATGGATCCTTCTTCAGTTAACTCTGGAAGGTTGGTTTGACTTTGGCACCTAGTTCCAATCACCTTCTTTAAGCATGAAACATGAAAAATAGGATGTAGCTTCAACTGACTGGGCAGAGCTAACTGATATGTGACTTGTCCCACACACTTGAGAATTGTATAAGGACCATAAAATTTGGGCGTTAGCTTCTGATAATGCTCGGCCTTAAGGGAAGTTTTCTTATATGGTTGTAGTCATAGAAACAACTGATCCCCTTCTGCAAATTGATGTTCATAGCAACCTTAATCTTCTTGTTGCTTCATGTGATTCTGTGTCGTGACCAAGTTTTATTTAAGCGTACGAAGAATATCCTCTCAAACTGTAAGTGTTTGGTCAACCGCCTAGACCTTCAAGGTACCCGGTAAGTATGAGAGAACTGAAGGTGGCTTTTGTCCATATACTGCTTCAAAATGAGTCATGCGAGTAGTTATATGGTAGGAAGTGTTGTACCACCATTCGGCTAGGGGTAACCATTGATCCCACTGATGTTGTTTTTCAAAGGCAAAACACCTAAGATATGTTTCCAAACACTTGTTGACAACTTCTGTTTGACCATCCGTCTGGGGATGATAAGCTGAGCTGAGATGCAATTGGGTGCCCTATAGCTTAAACAGTTCTTGCCAAAAATTGCTTGTGAAGGTTGTGTCACGACCAAAAACAATAGAGTGTGGCATTCCATGAAGCTTGAAGACCTGGTCCATGAAAATTTGAGCCACTGTGGATGCAGTAAATGGGTGTTGAAGAGCGTAGAAATGAGCATACTTGGAAAGGCGATCCACAACCACCATTATGACTGATTTATTCCCTAATTTGGGTAAGCCAGTAATAAAGTTCATAGAGATATCCTTCCAAATAGTAGGTGGAATCGAAAGCGGTTGTAGTGTGCCCAGAGATTTGATAGTTTCTCCCTTGTTGTGTTGACACACCTCACATTCAATGACAAAATTACTGATGTCCTGTTTCATACCATCCCAGAAAAAAGAACGTTTGACCCTGTCATATGTTTTGGTGAACCCCGAGTGCCCTGTTGTGGGTGTAGCATGAAGCTCAAGAAGTATCGTGGATTTAAGCTTTGATTTTTACTTAAATACAAACGACCTTTGTATCGAAGCTCATCCTGGAGCCAAGAGTACCCTGGGGGAGTTGGAGCCTTGGTCTGCAATTGTTGGATCAGATGTGAACTTTTTGGATCTTGAAGCCATTCCTGGTGCACAGCTTGGAGCCAATCAGGTATAATGAAGGAAAGAGAAAAAAGGGATCCTTCTTCTTCATATTTTTGGGACAATGCATCCACCACTACATTGTCTTTTCCCTTCTTGTAAATGATCTCATAATCATATCCAAAGAGCTTAGTCAACCATTTTTGTTGCTCCAGGAAGGAAATGCATTGTTCCAAAAAGTACTTAAGGATTTGATGGTCGGTCTTAATTTGGAAGCGTTTCCCCAAGAGATAAGGGTGCCACAGATCAACGACATGCAGAATAGCCAACATTTCCTTTTCATAAATGGGTTTGCCTAGATTCCTTTTAGATAATTGCTTGCTGGTGAAGGCCAAAGGTCGACCCTCTTGGATAAGGACAATATCGATTCCTTTCCCTGAGGCATCACATTCCAACATAAAGGTCTTTGTGAAATCAGGAAGGGCCAGAACTGGAGTGGTGCACATGGTCGTCTTCAAGGTTTGAAAAGCTTGAGCAGCAACTAGAGTCCAAGTGAAAGACTTCTTTTTGAGGAGAGCAATGAGAGGTGCTGCAATCTTTTCGTAGTTCTTAACAAACTTGCGATAATACCCTGTTAAGCCCAAAAATCCACGCAAGCTTTTGAGATTATTTGGGTGCGTCCAGTATTGCATAGCTTCAATCTTTTTTGGATCCACCCTGACGCCATCCTTGCCAACCAGATGACCCAAGTATTCTACTTCTAAGGCACAAAAAACACATTTAGACTGTTTCAGGAAAAGTTGGTGCTGAGAGAGTAGATGGAGAACTTGATCCACATGAGTAAGATGGTTTTTCCAGGTTTTTCTATAGATGAGGATATCATCAAAGAAAACTAAGAAAAACTGACGGAGAAAGGGACATAAGACATGATTCATAAGGCTTTGGAAGGTGGAGGGGGCATTACACAAGACAAAGGGCATGAACAAAAAATCATATTGGCCCTAATAAGTGTGAAAGGCCATATTGGGAATGTCTGCCTCTTTCATATGTATCTGGTGATAGCCCGAGTGAAGATCAAGTTTAGTAAAGAATTGGGCACCACTCAATTCATCCAGGAGGTCATCAATGACAGGAATGGGAAATTTGTCTTTAATGGTTAGTTTGTTGAGGGCATGGAAGTCAGGACACATTCTCCAAGAACCTTCTTTCTTCAGGACCATGACTACAAGATAAGAGTAAGGGCTCGTACTAGGGCAGATAACACTTGCATTAAGGAGTTCCTGGACCATTTTCTCAATTTCATTTTTTTGTGAGAAGGGGTGGCGATATGGATGGATATTGGGAGGAAGGCTTTTGGGTATAAGGGGAATGGAATGATCATGAACATCATGGGAATGAGGAAGTCCTTGGGGAGTGCAAACTACCATTTGATGTTTAGAAAGGAGGGCTTGGAGGTCATGCGGTACCGGGGGTGTCTCTATTGCTTGTATGGCATGGAGTTGGGCAATGACACCAGACTGACCTTTTTTTAGCAGCTTTTCCATGCGATCGGAACTAATGACCTCAAGTGAACCAACAATGATGCCTTGGAATTTATGTTGGTGGCCTTCCTAGATGAATTGCATGGTTAATGGCTTAAAATCCATGAGAATGGGACCCAAAGTTCTTAGCTAGTCTGCACCCAACACAATGTCACAACCAGCCATGTTGATAGAAAAAATATGGGATTTTAGGTGGTAGTCACCGATTTGGAGACACACATTTTCATAGTGCCCTCCACATTTCATGGAACCACCATTGGCAATCATGATTTGGAAATTGTTGACAACATGGATTTAGCAATGAGTTTCTTGGGAAATGCAGCAATGAATAAAATTACGGGTGCTTCCACTATCAACCAAAATGATGAAATTTCAATGCTTGATGTAACCGATTAACTTGAGGGTTTGGGGAGCGGAGAAGCTGGTGAGAGCATTGAGGGAAATGATGGGTTCTACTTCGAGAGGGTCTGAGGGAGGGGTTATGTCAGTGATTTCAGGTGACTCAGACACAAGGGGAGTTTCGACATCCTCTTCCGAAATATCCTTAGGGATGGCCATAAAAAGATTTTGTTCCTTACACTTGTGTCCCAGGAAATATTTGTCATCATAATTATAAAAAAGGCATTTGAGTTGGCATTCAACCATTTCAACCCTGGTCAATTTTTGGATCTTTAATGGGGTGGAGGGAGTAGTGGGAGTGACGGGTTTAGGGTGAGGGATAAAGGAGGGTTTTTGGTTTTGAGAGGATACAACTTGTTGTGCTTCTTTATCTCTTTTAGCAGCCTCCACCCAACTTGAGGGTTGAGCCATGAGGACATGGGCCCGAATCTCCTCCTTGAGGCCATTGATAAAACACTCTCGAAATAAATCATCAATCATGCCCTCTGTTCGAAAATCCAGGCACTCAAAGGAAGCTATGAAGTCTTCTACTATTCCAGATTGTTTCAACTTTGTCAAACGACCCAAATGGTTGGTGTCCATGTCAAAGCGTTCATAAATCTCAATCACAAATTGGGTCCAAGAAATATACCCTTGACAGGAAGTTTTTCTCAATTGCCACCATTGCCAACGTTCTTGATCTAGATGGAGAACACCATATCGGAGTTTGGCCAAGTCATATGTGATGTCGTATAAAGAGAAATAATGTTCCATTTGGGTTACCCAACCAGTGGGGTCCGAGCCATCAAATTTGGTCACATCCACCCACGGAAGGCATAGGTCACATTGAAAGTGATGGGGTTGAAAGGTATGGGAATGGGAGGAATGTTTGCCTTCGGTCTTTGGAGGTGCTTCAGAGAAAGGGTCATCTATAGAGATCTTCAGTTTGGTGCAGAGTGATGTAAAGACAGATTCAAGTTGGGTGATAAGTTCTTGCTTGAATTCCTCCATTTAGGACTGCATGGTTGTATTGATGGATGAATCGATGGAGGCAATAGTAGCACTGAGTTGTTTCACTTCTTTTTGGGTCTCGAGGAAACCAGATTGAAAGGTGTTGAAGCGAGTTTCCAGATCTTGGCTACGGGTATGGGCCATGAGGATGGGTGAACTGAAAAGGGGCGGACGGGGTCAATTTTTTTTCCGAAAAATGATATGGATGAATGTGATAAGGGCGAAGAGATGAATCCAATGGAGCAGGTCTCAAATAATGGTGAAATAATTTCTAAACTTTTTTTTTTTTTTACACCTGCGGAGTTATACTTTGGTCTGAATAATACTACAGTGATAAAATCCCCAAATGATTAACCAGAAAGAAATGTGTATTTACTTGGCAACCCAAACACAAATGCACGTCAATAGATCTAGTCAGTTTTAATTTGTTTATGTTTCCATCCCCCAAGGTTTAGGTATTCAAGGGTTCTACAGACAAGGGTTTGCCCTGTGCTATAGCTCTCTGATATATGTGCAGGGTCCAACAGTAGTACTCAGCCCAATATGTCAAGGCACTAACTAAGGAGGATAGACCATACCCTTAGCCGTACTAAATGACTACCCAGGTACTAGAGAGTATCTTCCTGAGTGCTGTTCTCGGTGACACTATAGCAGTTCGATGGCTAATAGGTTTATCTAAAGAGGGCTTCAGGAAATCTAGGCCAATCCGTACATAGGTGTTGTCTGATGCACTACCACTCGAAGGGGTACCAATAGGGGTTACAAGGGTGGCCAATAGATGTGCACTTAAGAACCACTTGTATTTCCTATGTGTATGAATCCCTCAACTACGGGTTTATGCATGTAACGACGGATCTATGTGGCTTAAATACGCTGGAATACGTCTCTACCCTGAAAAAAAAATTCCCACAATTTCTGCCAAGGAAAGTGCTCTGATACCACTTGCAAGATACCAGACATAATGAATATGAAGAATAGAAATAAAATGCTAGAAATGGAAAAATAACAGTAATATAACCATCATAATCTCCAAAATAACAAAGAAATGATATAAGAACAACAACAAAAATAACACTTTGATTTAGAAAGCAATGTTCATTGCCTCTTCGAGGGGGCAACCTCTAGTCGAGCAACGCTCTGTTACAATAATCTCCAAGCTAGGGTTTTCATACCCTCGACCCTTATTTATACTAAATATGTCTATCAAGAGAAGCATCTAGAGGAAGATTCTTCTAGAAGCGGAAGCTTCTATTAGGTCTTCTTACATCCACCTTATTCTATTTTATTGAAAGGCCTTATTAATATTGACCTTTATTACATCCGAATATATTGATCTACCTATGTGCGGGTTAGGACCCTAATAGTGTTGCATATCCATCTACTACTAACTTTCAAACATCAAATCCTTGTGCCTATAAAACAATATGCATCCTTTTACTCCAAAAGAAATAGTTATGTCCATGAAACCTTGGTGCTCCAATCTTAGCGTATTCTGTGATCTCCTTCTAGTGGTTAAATTGTTTCTTGAAGGACTTGCTTTGATACCAATTGTTGGAATATTGAGAAGGGGGGGTGAATTAATATGAGGACTTTATTATCCTTTTTAACCACAATATGTAATAATTAACACAATCACTAGTATATCATCAATATATCATGAGCAACATAAATCAACAGAGCATAATAGACATCTGCAGAAACATGGTACACTAGAATTTATGTGGAAACCCAAATGGGAGAAAACCACATAATGATTTTCTTATATATCAAAAAAATACATTCATTGGAAGCACCAACTTCCCAATTCTCTAGCTACAAATGGAAGGAGGCTATGACCCCCTATTTATAGGTTCCAACCTAAAGGAATATACAACTCCCTGAATTCTATGGCTCCAACCATAAGGGGGATACTCTCTAATTCTCAGGATCCAACTTGAAGGAAGCTCCAACTCCCTGTGTTCTCTGGCCCCAACTGGAAGGAGGATACAATCCCCTTTGCTTGCCTCATCCTACTACCATGAAATATAAATGTAGACCAATTGTCACTACCACAAACACTACCACTACCACTGTCACTGTCACTATCACTGGCACTATCACATCAACCTATAACCTATCACTGTATCCAACCTGTCACTATCACTATGCCATAATCCTGTAACTGATCATCAACATGAGTTATACCTAAACCTATACCATATCATCCATCAACTGTGTACCAACATATGTAGTATAATATGCATCAATCGTGTACCATAATATATGCCAAATGCGGATACCAAAACATCAATAATGAGTAGATAATAATGTACCATGTACTAGAGCATTGATAACATATAAAACCAATACCATATACCATAGCTTCAATCATGTATAAAGATACACCATATCATCAATGAAGTGCCTCAAAGAAACTAAGCATGTACCTCATGTATATTCCACCATACATCAAGAATATACCTCAAACATACATCCACATCTCAAAGATGAACCATAACAACCATGTCATACAATATTATACCTCAATCAACTATGTAGCCAAGATGTACCTCAATAAAGTGCCAAACTAAACATATCTCAAACATGTATCATACCATAGCCAAGTATAACCTTCACAACAAGTACATAAGCATACCTATACCTATGTAGCTGACCCGATACATAGTAGATATGACCTATAATATTACTTTTGACTTCAGGGACCTTGTACTAGCATTACCCGTAAATCTTTATTTTCCTCGCAGGACTAAGACATCTTTTCATGCACGGCCTCATGTGACGAGCCCTAAGAAACCTGTAGGGATGCCTTGCAGGATGCTAGTGGTCAAACCCATGTGGGTCAACCAAACTAAGGTTTCCTTAGTGAACTTCACTCTCCTCAGCAACCCTAAAAATCCTGAACTTCTCACTTGTCACTACGTCATATTTCATTGTCGTAAAGCTTACCAATAGATCACTAGTTTACTAGAATATGTTCAATAGAAAGAGTGAGTGAGTGTACTTTTTAATGACTCCTTGACGTGTATTTATAATTTTTTTGGATAACCTCTTTCCTTAAACTTAGGGGCTTCTTAATTGTTTTTTTACAACTACTTTACCCTTTCATTAAAGATTTGTAACTAACTAGGGGCTTCTTGACCATTCTTCGAGGCTTCTAAATTCACAAGGCCATAACTCCTCAACTATGAGGAACTACATGGTGTACCACCTATCACCAAAAATGATATGATGAGGACTATCCATCCATGAGTGAGATACCTGCATTTACACCATCCTTAATGGCCTTTTTCCTTGATCAAATATGGGTTACAGAACCATATTGTTGGGGCTATAAGACTTCTTCAAGGGTTGACATCAAACAACCAATATTTCAACAACATCAATGTCCCATGCTCGATAGATTATACCAGGTGTTCGACATCAACTCATTAATAACACTTTTAATATTGTACCGTGGTATCTTGACACCCATTATCATCATCAGTGGGTTGTCTCACATTTGTTAACAATATACATTAATGATCGGTAACCAAACAGTGCCCCACTATGTTCAACCCTAACACATATATTCTCGTGGTGTAGACTCGTACCATGATGTATTGTTTTGAATATTTTAGGTGAAGTATGAGGATCACATATTTTGTGATCCTATATGACATATTGTACCACCCAAAAACATTGGTACTTTCAGAGGATCAACTTGTTTACACCATTGGTCCCAAATATCCTCTGTTATTTATTTTGAGACATAGGTCCACTGTGTATCTATTCGTGGCTATGATATACTTTCACATGGATACACTGTTTATTCCTCAGGGACATGCTTTCTAATTCATATATATCACATGGATCCACTTTGTATTCCTCATGGCCATGCTTTCTAATTCATATATATCACATGGATCCACTGGGTATTGCTCCTGGCCATAGACATTAGTCATACTTTTATATGTACCATGTATCCACATTGTACTTGATTTGGAGTCCATGTTTACATCACTCCCGAGCATGGGTATGCTTGACTTGGGAAGTGAATACTCTTACTTGATTTTGACTAACAGTTTCTATTTTTAGATCAGTTGTTCAAGGACCTTCATGAGTTTACTTCATTGAGTTCTCTCCTCTCAGAGTTGTAATGTATTTCAACCATCATTTTTCCCTTATGACCTCACACATTAGGGGGCATATGTTATAGAACAAATTTCCACACCTATGCATTTGTGTCACGACCTTACCCTTTTCCCTAGCTTGCTAAGAAAAATCACAAAATTTCCTCATCAAGTTACTTTAAAATCTTGGATTTTTCATATATATGTAGGTTTCCTTTATGAAACATGCATAAATTCATGACTTGCTAGTATACAACCCATGGATATCCTAAAAAATTATGAAAAACAAAATATTTCCACAATTTCGGGTGGGTTTTTCGGTTGGGATCATTTCCCAACATCCTTGAGCCCATACTGAATGGAATTCAACCTCCCCAACCTCTTTGGGATGGTATAAAATCACCATTGAGGGAAAATATGAGGACAAGTATGATGGTGCAAGGTTATGCTGTTGAGATTTAACAAGCTCCCCTAATCCCTTCATTCTTTGAGTAGCATCCATTGACCTGGAAACTCTTTTTCCAGTGTTCCTTCCTCTCCTATATAGCCACAAGATGTGTTTCTATCCTTATTTGGTTATGTGAGGAAGATCCTTTCCACTGAGTTTATGCTAGAAGGACTTATGGCGGAACCCGAGCAGTTGGCTCTGAAGCAGTGCCATAAGTTGAACTAGGTTGTAATCAACTTTCACATATTGTGTTGGAACAGGGGCAGACCCAGGGTTCAACGCTACAACAACGTACCAAAAAAACCCTAACTACCGACCCTTTCATCAACACCTGTGAAGTAGATGAAGTCTCACCCGAGGTAGAAACAGGGGTGGTTGTAGGACTCAGATGTCTGCAACCTTAGCTAGGACATAGATTTGTGATTCTAGTATTTAACAAAACACTCAACAGTAAACCTTCATTAATATTTAACCAATATCCACTTCCCAGATAAAATAGAGCATCACAGGATTCATTGAGATCTAATGTATCTAAGCACTTAGCATAAGGAATTAGATCAGATCTAGTAGATTCAAGCATTAAGCACATTCACCTATGTCAGTTCTAGCATCCAGATTCATCATAAGCACAAGGCATAAACATACCTATCTATCTATCTATATCAAGCACTTAGTAGATAACACATAGATACACCAACACATCACACAAAGCAGAGAAACACAACATATACAGTGTTCACCCCCACCCTGGGGCTATGTCCACCAACTCTTATTCTTTATTAGATTCTTCAATAGTTTACAAGAACAGAGACTCAAAACCCTACTCCACACAGGACAACATATTTGTGCAGCTTGCTAGATCCTTCTTCCTTGCATTACAGCACAAAGCCTTCCAAAATTTGTTACAACCACTTGCACTTAGCTCTACAAGTCTCCCACAGTATGTACAAAGCATCTACAAGCCTTACTTGCACTTATCACAACATCACCTAGATGTACTTCTCTTTTCTTACATGGCCTAGCCTTCTATTTATACATTACAACAATAGGCCTAAACATGGGTAAACCCATGGGCCAACATCCCATACCCTTTACATAATACCAAACCCAAAAAGACTCAAAAAGGGGTCGAGATCCCACGATCTCCACTTCTTCTTGTGCTCCATCTTTGACAGGTTTTCGAAGTCCCCAAAAATAGGTCAAACATGACCAAGAACCCCCAAAACTTGGTCAAGGGCCAATAGGCCCCCAACACTCACCTGTGACTCATCCCGAGTCACTCTGATGTAGGAAGTTCTCCTTCGAAATCCTCGAGCTTATATCGATCTACTTCGAATTAGTGTTGTGCTATGACCTCTTGTTCATCAAACTCTTGGATGACTGCATCATTAACGGGTCCTTCCAGGCGTTGTTCAACTGCATTAACAACCTGATCTAGTTCTTCTCCTCGACCTTCAATTTATGTGAACAATTGGTAGGCCTTATCTTATACGGGTTGGAGTCTCTAAGTTACTTCCACAACTCTGCTCTAAATACCATGAATTTGTTGCTAGGTGGTGCATTTCTCTTGAGATATCTTCATTCTTTCCACAGCTGATAGGAACTTAAATTGTGCCTGTATCATTTTGGCTTGATACTTCGCCTCTTAGAGCTACGACTCCAATGCTCTTAATTCTGGACTCTCAGTGAGTCTCTCGTATGTCAGGGCACTGTGATCACTCAACTACTTTTATTCCATAGCAAGGGCCTTTAGTCTCTCAACTGCACTTCGAGTAGTTTCTTCTCTTTGATCCCTTACATCTTGTAGGGTCTCGTGCACTGCACGTAGTTCTAAGTCTATGATGCATTGTTGTAGCTGCTGGATCACTTCTTCAAGCTACTCTACTTGTTGTGTAACTCGATCTTTTGCCTTTATTTCCACTACTGTCATAGAGCGAAGTTTTCTATTGACTACTTCCTTTACTTCGAGTTGCTCGGTGAACAATTATTCTTTTCCTTGCTGTATCTGTGCTTTTTCTTCGTCGAAATTTGCTTGGAGGGAAATCTTTTCCTATTGTGCATCTCAACACTATTCTACAAGTACTCCTTGTACTTGCGTCAAAGCCTGGGTGGCTTGTTCTGTTTCCTCTTATTCTCGTCGAAGGTGAGCTTCGACTATTTCAGATAATCGCTGGAGTTGGGTTGGCTCATCTCCTAGCTCTGGTGTTCCCAATGGAAGAGGTACAGTGGAGACTTCGTAACTAGACTATAGTGCCTACTGTACCCCTCAAAGTTTGATTTCAATCCTATCATACATTGCTTCCTTTTTGGCCTCTTATTTTTATGCTATTGCCAGTGAAGCATCATTCAGGGCTACTATGAGGAAGTCAAAATTGTTAGAGGTAAGGAAAGTCTACATCTTGGTCATCGAGGCTTTCGATTTGTTCCGGGAAGAAGGTTTCAGAGGTGAACCCTTCCTCTTCTTCAAGGGATCAACCTCGTCTCCTTGCTTATGCTCGATTTATTTTTCATCTAACTCTTCACCATCACCTCCTTGCTCTGGTGATATGGGAGAAGTCTTCACTAATGCACTGTCTAGTCCTTGGACCTCTTCAGTCTTCTTTGTCCTGCTAGGTTCGGGTGTATCCTGAACTATTTCTAGGCTGTTTATGTTGGATATCTCCACAGGGTCTGCTGGAATAAGGAGATCTTCCGACCAGTCCTTAGTGATCTCCTCCAGGTCCTCCTCCGTCAGCTTGTAGTAGGATTGAATTTGTTTCTTATGTTTGTCGGTGCGCGCTGTAATATAAATGAAATTTTGATTTGTGTTGAACTTCATCAAAGGCCTGAACTGGTGTAGATTGTTTAGAGACATGCGAGGCTTAGACTATATGGCTCTCTTCAACTGATTGTAGTAGGTATGAAAAACAACAATTGACTTCCACTGTTTATTCATATCGCTTTAATACCACAGAGTAGCAAACTTCACAACCAACAGTTCAAAAGGCTTGATGTCTAGGAAGGTCACACCTTTCGGCATCTCCCAGGAAATAAAATCTATAAGGATCAAGAGCCAACTAAAATGAAATTCATATTCTTGATCCTACACTTCTCTATAGTCAAGTTCCAACTGGTTCATGAGGTACTTCACCTAGTTCATCTAAAGGGCTTCCGCACACTTCCTTGCAAGGTCGACTACAACATTAGTGACTTGGGTAGGTCATTTCTTTCTTACTAACTTCCCTGCAATCAACTGACAAGTGAGGTGCACTGCGCCACTCTAGATAGAAGCTACCTTGTAGCCTCACGTCCCCTTCTCGACATCTTCATAGGTGTCCTTGATTCTCTATGCTAGAACAATATCCATGACTTTTCCTGGGTAAAACTCCTATGGATCAGGTCCTTGCATACTCAACCCTATGATCCAATTGATCAATGTCAGATCAACTATTATACAACGGCTTAGCCAAAAATAACCACCATGGTAACAAGAAAACAACATATTGACACATTCATTGACTTCCTGGTGTCTACCAATGTGTGGAATCTTCATGACATGGAGCAGGGTGGACTGCGCAAGTTTCATCGTCCACGATTGGGGGATTATCTTAGAATTCTTCCCCTTCATTTTGGTTAGGTACTTATGTGGGGTGAGAATGTTATATACTTTGCAAAATCTGAGGTTGAAGTCGTTGAACTTCAATGCTACAATATTATCTTGGTCTGCGCAAACTACACAGATCCCCTTCAGGAGGTACGTAGTGACCAAGGCGTACTCAAAATATCTAGGTACGTTGTCTCGATTTAATGCACCGCTCATAGGTGGTATGCAGGTAGGTAATATAGCCGAGATCAATTTGGCATTCACTAAGTCATCCCTATGCTTGGTTTTCTTTTCATCTGATGGCCAGAATGGTCTGGCTCCATGAGAATTCGATTGAGACGCTTGTAGTCCTCTCGTCGATGATGCTTGTACACTTGTAGACATCGACATGACTCTTTCAGTCATCAGGTCGATGAGAAATTATTCAAAATCTTTCTATGCAGCGCTCACCGCGTCCGACATACACACTCGGGGTTGGAAATATTTGGGTTTAGAGGGTAACTTAGACACTACAATAGGATAGAGGGAAATAACGCAACGACCACTATGTAAAATCAACAAGTCTGTGAGCTCAAATTCACTGTTAGCAAAAGTGTTCTCGGTGCGTGGTGCGATGAGATAAATAGGTAACTCGGCAATAGGTCACTTGCAATAGGAGAGAAGCCTTCATTAACTCTATTTTGTCCATTATGGCATGGTCCCAATAGTTGGATGGCGAGTTGTCTGACCATAAATTCCTTTCTACCCATTTAGAGCATTGGTTTAACGATTATAATGTCCCCAATGACTATATTTTTTTTCCATGGCGAAGTGTCGTGTGTCGCTATTCGGATATCCCGACGAAGCTCCAGTTTTGCAAATTTTCCTTATGTGAGGTTCCCTTTAGAACCTTCTGCAACTTGTCGATCGTAGCTCTCTTCTTACTTAGATTTCTAGCCTTCTTCCAAGTGAGCTTCATCTCGGTATGCCTTTTTCCGTTCAGATTATTATCTTCTTTTGGCATAGTTACTTTGCGTTGTTGAGATTCTTTCCTAAGATTCAAGGGTGACCCTTCTTATTTATATGGAATAGGTACTTCAATCTTCTGTGGGTCTTCTAGTGTTCCTACAACTTTGACATACGGGTCTCTCATGTTAAATAACTTCAATATGTTCTTTTGTTCTTCAATCAAGTGTGCGATCCTTCTAGTCATGAAATCTTTTAACTCTTGCTTATGTTGTTCTAAAACTTCTTCTTCTTCTTTCCTTCTAGCCTGATCTCTTTCAATCCAAGGTTTTCTGAGAAACATGGTAAATGGTGTGTTGTTCTCAATAAATTTAATAATCTCAAAATCTTCCTCTGTTGAAGTTCCATTGGAATTCATACATATTTGGGTGAGCTTCCCACATAGGTTTATCATCTTTCCTTTGAATAATCCTATTCCTCCTAATGAAGGAATCATAGAAGGCCTCTCTATAGCTTCCCAAGTTCTCTTTGTCATGATATTTACCTATGTTTCCTCATCCAGAACATAGTCAACGTCGAAGCCTCCTAATCTTTCTTCAAGGCATTCTTTTTCTTTGAAGATCTCTAATAAATTGATATGTCAGTGGTCATTCATGGTTTCTTTCATATGTAGCAATACTTTTTCTGATTCTTTCTAGGGTTCTTTCATAATCTCAGTTTCTGGATCTACCTTAGGGTTTTCTTGTCTCATGTTCATTTCTTCAAGCTTAGTAATCATTCTAGGACAATCCAATACTTCATGGTCCATATCTTTGCAACAAAGACAATTGGGTCTTCTCCCAGGGAATTCCTTAGCAAGATGTCTCAATTTTCTGCAAATGTAATAGAGGGTTAATCCTCTCTTTCTTTTAAATGATCCCCAACCTTTCCTATACTAAACCTGCAAACATTTTTTTCTAGGATCCTGCATCCATTTGTTAGTCCAAACATTCTTTCTATGCATAGGTATAACATATCTTTCACTATTCTTATAAGATCTACTCATATCAAATCTTCTTTCATCTATTAATGCCCTAGTTTTCAAGCTAGGATAGAATCTATCAAACATACCTAGATCCATACTGTTGAAACAAAAATTTCTACTTATCTTACTTCTATAGAGCACAAAGCTTCCAAATCTAGAACTTTTTAATATTCTTACCTTTATCAAAGCATGAAGCTTGTAGATCTTACCTATTTTAATAAAAAATTCTCACTTTTACCTTTCTCAGAGCACAAAGCTTTAAGATCTTAACTCTTTTCTTCAGCTCGGACTTATTTTTCTTAGTACATAGCTTGCCAAAATAAGTAGAGTACTGCACACTAGAGGAACATATATACGCATAGAGATTTCACAATTTCAGGGCAAATCTTTGCACAAATCTTCTTCTTTCTCAGTTCCCAGCAATCACAGTTTTAGGTCTCGGCAACTGTTAAGAACCAAACATCAATATAGCATGGAAAAACCTCAGGGAAAGTACTCAACGCCTTGAAAAAGAGATAATTTCAGATAATAAGCCTCTTCGAGGGGGCAACCTCCTTTTACCCCACTTAAATGTTCAAGTACAAGATGATTCAAAATGAAAATGTCTCCTTGGTATATATAGGAGACTAGGAGGTATAATTACAATTAATGGCCAAAAGCCGACATAAATAAAATAACATTACTAATCTAATACACCCCAATTAAGGGGTAAGCCAACATAAATAAAATAACATTACTAATCTAATATGCCCCAATTAAGGGGTAATGAGCCAATATTAGGGCTTAACATGCCCCTCCCCTTGAGACAAGTGTTGTCCGCAACACTTGAGTATCTCTGGATGCTTCTGTATAAAAGACTCATCTTCCCAAGTGGAATCTTCAGCTGATAGTTTCCTCCATTTAATGAGATACTCTGAAATGGATCTATTCCTCAGTTGGCGAACTCTTGTGTCAGTGATGGCTTCAGGCTCCAATATGATTTTTCCTTCCTCTTCAAGTTCTGGCAATATAGGTTGAACCGGGATCTTGTCGCCTATAACCTTCTTTAAGCATGAAACATGGAAAACTGGGTGTACTCGTGAAGATGCAGGCAGCTCCAATTTGTATGCCATAGTACCAATCTTTTGCAACACCTTATAAGGGCCATAGTACTTTGGTGATAATTTATTATCCTTCATGGCTTGCTTGAGGGACATCTGTTTGTATGGTTGTAGTCTTAAAAATACCCAATCCCCTACTTCAAAACTTCTTTCACTACGATGTTGATTTGCTTGTTGTTTCATGCGATTTTGTGCCATGGTCAGGTTGTCCTTTAAGATTTGGAGAATTTGTTGTTGATTCTCGATGTGATCTTCCACTGCTTGAACCTTATATTTTTCTTTTAGAGAAGAAGTGATGGAAGGAGAGTGGTATCCATAAAGTGCCATTAATGGTGTCATTTTTGTTGCAGTGTGAAAGGAAGTGTTATACCACCATTCTGCCAAGGGTAACCATTTGAACCATTGTGTTTTTTTATTAGAGACAAAACAACGAAGGTATCCTTCCAGACATTTGTTCACTATCTCAGTTTGTCCATCAGATTAAGGATGATAGGATGAGCTATGCGCCAATTGAATACCCAAACAAGAAAATAATTCTGTCCAAAAATGTCCAGTGAATATGGGATGTCTGTCACTTACAATAATCTTTGGGCTGCCATGTAGCTTTTGAACTATCTCCATGAATGTGGTGGAAACTGTACTAGCTTTGAAGGGATGAGAGACTACACAAAAGTGTGCATAATTGGTTAGTCTATCAACAATTACCATGATGACACTCTTTCCTTCAGACTTTGGTAACGTTGTGATGAAATCCATGGAAACCTCCTCCCAGCACTGACCTGGGATGGATAATGGTTGTAAAAGACCTAGGGTCTTAATTGTTTCCACCTTATTTTGTTGGCAAACCACACATTCTGTCACAAACCTTTGAACATGAGTTTTAAGGTCATCCCAAAAAAAATCCTTCTTGAATCTATGGTAGGTTTTCAAAAATCCTGAGTGCCCTCCTACTGGAGAGGTGTGCAATTCCAATAGTACCTTTTATTTGAGTTGGGAGTTCTTACATAAATATAAACAATCTTTGTACCATAGTGAATCATTTTTCCATGTGAATGTATTTGATGCACTGGAATCCTGCTGCAACCTTTGAATGAGAGTCCACACTTTTTCGTCATTTTTCCATTCATCCCTTGCTTCTATTATCCAATCGGGTTGGATGATCGAGATAGCAAAAAGAAAGGCCTCAACATCTTCATCCTTTCTTGAGAGTGCATCTTCCACAACATTTTGCTTCCCCTTTTTATAGACGATTTCAAAATCATATCCCAATATCTTGGTTACTCATTTTTGTTGTTCTTCTGAAGATAGTCTTTGTTCCAAGAAGTATTTAAGACTATCATGATCTGTTTTGACCTTGAAGTGCCTACTTATTAGGTAAGGACACCATTTTTTCATTGCATGTAGTATTGCCATCATTTCCTTCTCATAAATGGGTTTGTGTAAGTCCCTTCCCCTGAGTGGTCGACTTTAAAAAGCCAGGGGCCTTCCTTCTTGCATTAGGATAGCACCAATTCCATTTCCCGAGGCATCACATTCCACAATAAAGGTTTTTGTGAAGTCTGGAGTGGTTAAGACAGGAGCTGTACACATCACCTCTTTAAGTTGTTCAAAAGATTTAGTTGCCTCTGGAGTCCATGAAAATTCATCCTTCTTAGTTAGTGTCATTAAAGGTGCTTCTATTCTTCCATAGTTTCGAACAAACTTGCGGTAGTAACTTGTCAAACCCAAAAATCCTCTAAGATTTTTTAATGTTTTGGGAATCGTCAAGTCCATCATGGCATTAATCTTGTTAGGGTCTACCTTGACACCTTCATGAGTACAATATGACCCAAATACTCTACTTCTTTTACTCCAAAGAAACATTTGGATGGTTTGGCATATAGTTGTTTCTCCTTTAGTAGTTGTAGCACCTTGTCAACATGTTGCACATGATCCTCCCAAGATTTTCTATAGATTAGTATATCATCAAAAAATACTAACACAAATTTTCGAAGGAAGGGATTGAAAATGGAATTCATCAACCCTTGGAATGTGGAAGGTGCATTTGTAAGGCCAAAAGGCATGACCAAAAATTCATAATGGCATTCATGAGTTCGGAATGCTGTTTTTGGGATATCTTCTTCCTTCATTCTGATCTTATGATACCCTGAATGAAGATCCAATTTTGTGAAATAGATTTCTCCATGTAGTTCATCTAACAATTCATCAATCACGGGAATGGGAAACTTATCTTTAATAGTGATCTTGTTGAGCTCTCTATAATCTGGACACATACGCCATGATCTATCTTTCTTGAATACCATTACCACTGGTGCAGAGTAAGAACTTT
>JASDQU010310018.1:112648-136774 GCA_032191745.1 Picea mariana | reverse complement strand
AATAAGGTATTGCTCCTTGTATCCTCATAGTGTGCTATCATTTCTTCCATGAAAATTGTCCAAGTGACGAGTGATTTGCGAGAACAAAGCCATCGATACCAAACAAATTGATTAGGTTCTAAATATAAAGAAGCAATTCGTACCTTTTGTGTATGTGGCACATTATGGAGATCAACGAATTGCTCCATCTGAAGTATCCATGTGATTGGGTCCTTGCCATCAAACTTCCTCATGTCAATCTTAGGAACGTGGTTGGTCTTCAAACCAAAGTTGGATTTTCTCCATTCTTGATTCACCTTCCTTGTGTCCACATCGTGAATTTCATGGGATCCATTTTCACTTTCAGGTGTCTTTTCTGTTATGAAATTTTTCAATACTTCCATGATCTCCCCTTTTAAACCATCTATCTTAGTGTCCAACTTAGCTTCCATTGAATCCATCTTAGTATCCAACTTAGCTTCCATTGACTCCATCTTAGCTTCCATTGAATCCATCTTAGCTTCCATTGAATCCATCTTATTTTGTAGTTCATTTATGTACCTACACATTTCTTCACCTTCATCAAGAGTCCAAGTAGGATTTTCTGGAGGCTTGTTTGGTGTAGAAGTTCCCTTTTTGGGTGGCATGTTGGCCAAGTATCACTTTTGAACCTTGATTTTGAGGTGGTTCTGCTAGACAATATTTCTTCTATTGTATCTCCCAATTTTTGTCCCTTCATGGTATGAAAATTTCTCTTATGTAATTCTCCGATATTTCTTCTCTGCAATGCCATAGGTCTGATCAAAATTGGATGTGCCAAGTGGAATTTACGGTAACTTCCCCACAACTTGTCGATTTTTGGCCTTTCCAGGAGATCTCACTTGTATAGTGTTCCCTGCACAAAATAATTGATATAAAATTCTGAACCTCGCACCCCAAATACTACAGACTATCCATGATCCAATGCATCTAGTCCCACACAATTTGGATACAATAGGAAGAAGTTGTGATTGTTTTACCTGGAACACCTTCTTGAGACTAGTCAATAGGACTAGTCAGATACCCTATCTTACATAGGGTCTATCTACAAATTTAAGATGAAACAAAAGCTAAACTTTTTACCATAGATACATTACTAATTTCTATAAATTTCCTTATGCATTCAGCGTCTGAAACATTACAGAAAATTTTTTATAGCGAAAATTATGCAATGACTCATTTCAGGATGATTCCAGAACCCTATCTTATACAGGTTGTATCTCCGAAAGTATAAGGCCTCAAGAGCTAAATTGTGAACCCAACATACCTTGATCCGTCTTCTAAATATCCTCCAAGCCGTTCCTTTTGAAACATTGTAGAAAAAAGTTATAGGGAAAATTCCATGGTGTCTTAGATGTAGCAGCGAAACCCCAAGACCTTGAGCTCTGATACCATATGTTAAGAACCAAACATCAATATAGCATAGAAAAACCTTAGGAAAAGTACTCAACGCCTTGAAAAAGAGATAATTTAAGATAATAAGCCTCTTCGAGGGGCAACCTCCTTTTACCCCACTTAAATGTTCAAGAACAAGATGATTCAAAATGAAAATGTCTCCTTGGTATATATAGGAGACTAGAAGGTATAATTACAACTAATGGCCTAAAGACGACATAAATAAAATAACATTACTAATCTAATACACCCCAATTAAGGGGTAAGCCGACATAAATAAAATAACATTACTAATCTAATATGCCCCAATTAAGGGGTAATGAGCCAATATTAGGGCTTCTTTCATCTATTAATGCCCTAGTTTTCAAGCTAGGATAGAATCTATAAACATACCTAGATCCATACTGTTGAAACAAAAATTTCCACTTATCTTACTTCTACAGAGCACAAAGCTTCCAAATCTAGAACTTTTGAATATTTTTACCTTTATCAAAGCATGAAGCTTGCTATTCTTACCTATTTTAATAAAAAATTCTCACTTTTACCTTTCTAAGAGCACAAATCTTTCAGATCTTACCTCTTTTCTTCAGGTCAGACTTATTTTTCTTAGTACATAACTTGCCAAAATAAGTAGAGTACTTCACTCTAGAGGAACATATCTACGCATAGAGATTTCACAATTTCAGGGCGAATCTTTGCACAAATCTTCTTCTTTCTCAGTTCCCAGCAATCACAGTTTCAGGTCTCGGCAACTGAACCGTTTGTTGGCACAGGGGAAGACCCATGGTTCAATGCTACAATAATGAACCAAAAAAATCCTAACTACCAGCCCTTTCAGCAACACCTTCGAAGTAGATGAAGTCTCACCCGAGGTAGAAGCAGGGGTGGTTGCAGGACTCAGATGTCTGCAATCTTAGCTGGGACAAAGATTTGTGATTCTAGTATTTAACAGAGAACTCAATAGTAAACCTTCATCAATATTTAACCAATATCTACTTCACAGATAAAACAAAGCATCACAATATTCACCTAGATCTAATGTATCTAAGCACTTAACATAAGGAATTATATCAGATATAGCATATTCAAGCATTAAGAACATTCACCTATGTCGGATCTAGCATTCAGATTCATCATAATCATAAAGCATAAACATATCTATCTATCTATCTATATCAAGAACTTAGCAGATAACACATAGATACACAAACACATCACACAAAGTAGAGAAACACAACATATACATGGTTCACTCCCACCCTGGGGCTATGTCCATCAACTCTTCTTCTTTATTAGCTTCTTCAATAGGCTACAAGAATAGAGCCTCAAAAACCTACTTTGCATAGCACTGAATATTTGTGCAGCTCGCTAGATCCTTCTTCCTTGCATTACAACACAAAGCCTTCCACAAGATGTTACAACCACTTTCACTTAGCTCTGCAAGTCTCTCATAGTATGCACAAAGCATCTACAAGCCTTACTTGCACTTAGCACAACATCACCTAGATTCACTTTTCTTTTCTTACATGGCCTAGCCTTCTATTTATACATTACAACAATAAGCCTAAACATGGGTAAACCCATGGGCCGACATCCCATACCCTTTACATAATCCCAACCCCAAAATGGACTCAAAAAGGGGCTGAGATCCCACGATCTTCGCTTCATTTTGCACTCTGTCTTCGACAGTCTGTCGAAGTCCCCAAAAACAGGTCAAACATGACCAAGAACCCCCAAAACTTGGTCAAGGGACAAAATATTGTTAACAATAGAAGGGTTCTCTTTCCCTCCTATATTCTATTCATTGCAATTTTGTATGTTGTTGTTGTTCATATATGCTTTGATTTACACACTTAATATATACTACTTAAACCTATAACTACCTTGTTGCAACACTATACTGGTTTCCTATTGCAAGCTGGTTCTCGTAGAGAACATGAGTGATTCAAGGAGCATGATCATGATCGACATCAGACAAAGGGTTTAAGGTGCAAGACTTCTCCTTTTCCTTTCCCTTCTCTCTCCTAGAGAATTAGTTATTTCTTGTTTGCATGCTTGTTTGTGAGGGTAGATTTTTGTCTTCTTAACTTGGTCTTGCTTTGCTGTGACTTGACCCAAGGTCACAAGGGAAAATTAACTTAATCAATTACCCAATTCAGTAAAAGACAAAGTGGAAAAATTTTCATTAGCCAAAGAGATTTGTGACAATATACATAATCTATATTATAAGGAAATTCCTCTTATCACAGAGCCAGAGCATTTATTCACATCAAAATGCCACACTTAAGTACCTCACCCTAAGTGTCTCAAGTGTTGTCAAGTGTTGTATGCACCTTGCTAAGTGTCACATGCACTTTTATATGTGTTTCTATGTGTTTTAACACCTTAACACCATGAAAGAACATTTGTCACAATCCCTACAATCCCTACTCAATGTGGAGGAGAAATATATCATATGAAGGTTAAAATACCATGTGCACATGAATTATTCATTACTATTCATAAAAAGGAAATTAATTTTGTGTGAGAATCCACCTCACATTTAGTTTTCTAATCTCAAGGAGAAGTTGAGAGTCTCAAGAATGGTTGAGAGATTTTCTCAAACCAAAATCCTAATTTGGTGGATCTTGAGATATATTTCTTCCTTAAAATTCTTGAGAGACATTTTCTCCCTAAAATCCTTGAGAGATATTTTCTCCCTAAAAATTCTGGAGATCCTATTTTAGTGGATCTAATGAGTGATATTCTCCATGGTGGTTAAGCTTCCAAATCCTATATAATGAGGGCTTTCCATGGTGAAGGATACACATACAGAGATATCAAACTTATGACCTTGGGATTCACACAAGGGTCTGGATGAGGATAGCTTGGAGGAGTTGCAACTGACATGATTCGTAATATGTAAGTTTTCTTGTTTCTCATTTAATATATTTTTCCTATTTCCTTCAATTGTATGTTTATATGTGCTTGTATATGTTTTGAATTAATTTACATATAGGAAATTGCTTTGTTTAATCCATTAGAGTAAGAGATAGTCGTTTGTTTCTCGATGTTCATTGCAGGTACATATTTTCACCAAGACTGAAGATCGAGATCATGGATTGGAGTAGCTTGGACAAACATCATAAATGAGGTGCATCATACTTCCCCTCCTTCTCTCTTTTTCAATGGACAAAATAAATTTGTAGGAATGGTAGTGTCCATTTGTAGCATTGTTGTCTTGGTATAGGGGTCTATAACCCAAGGGAAAGTTCACTTGTCCGCAGGGTAATATTTTGATCCAGATGGATATCAGTGGCCACCCACCTTTTATCACACGCCTAAAACGGAGATTGTATGAAAACGTTATGACCCCAAGAAGTTGATGTACTAACTTACCCAAATGGGGCCCACATGACTTTTGGCGCTTCATCTCCTAGGGTTAGGTTTTTGGATGTCTAGGGTTTTTGGCATTCTTTCTTATTGTAAAAAGGCCTTCAGAGCCTCATTGTAACCTTCTTCTTGTGAATGTGCACTGCTGTCACATCTCTTCTTAGAGATAAGCCGCCACCATTCCAACAAGCTTGTTTCCGTTGCATTTTACAGTTTCAGCTTATTTTGTTATTGAATAGAAAACCAGTTTTACTATATCTCTATTATTTTGTGTTAAGCACCTATTAATAATCTGTATTCATTGACACGGAACTTAGTGCCATTGTTACTACCACCAAGCTCCTGCCTGGTGAACCAGACAAGCCAGAAGAAGGAGAGTGCCTCTTCCATTCACAAATGTGGGTAAAAGGCACCCCACTGCACTTCATCATTGATAGCGGTATCCAGAAGAACCTCATCTCAGCAAGGTCATTAAGAATATGGCCTTGTCAACAATGCCACATCCACAACCCTACACCATTGGATGGCTTCGCCAAGGAATCGATCTCTGCATCAGCCAATAGTGTCGATTGTCGTACAACATCAATCCCTTCAAAGATGAGGTATTGTGTGATGTTGCTCCTCTCGAAGTTTGTGATGTTATTTTGGGCCAACCTTATTTATGGAAATGTCATTTTTTATATGAGTCTAGGCCTCATAGTGTTATTATTACTTTGAACAGGAAATTGTACAGGATAGCCAAGGCAGTCCCACCTAGTTCTATTTCCTTGATCTCTGCTAAGTAATGCAAGAAGGTCATCTCTCAGACGAGGAAGTTTGTCTTCTTCATGATTCGCTCTCAGAATAAGAGAAATATTGCAACCACATCTAGGTTCTCTGCGACCGACCTCTCCACATAGTAGAAGCAAGTAGATAAGGTCATGGAAGAATACTCATATATCTTCTCCTCACCTACAGGGGTACCTCTACATTGCCAAGTCAAGCACCCCATAGATCTGACCCCCAACGCACCACTGCCCAATGGGCCAGTCTATCATCGCTCTTTGTGAGAGAATGAGGAGATCAAGTGATAGATCCAAGAACTACTCTACAAGGGGCACATCTGCCCCAGCTCATCTCCTTGTGGGACCCCAATCATGCTGGTACAAAAGGAAGATGGAGCCTAGCGAATCTATATTGATTACAGGGCTCTGAATAAAATCACAGTCAGAAACCGGTACCCGATTCCCCGAATCGATGACCTCCTTGATCAACTCACGAGGGACAAATAATTTATTAAGATTGATATGAAGTCTAGATACCACCAGGTCCCGATAGAACATACAGATGTATGGAATACCGCCTTCAAGTCAAAGGAAGGCCTTTTTGAATGGTTGGTCATGCCCTTTGGTTTGACAAATGCTCCAACCACTTTCATGAGGATGATGGACGATATCCTGCAACCATTCACCAATACTTTTGTAGTGGTGTATCTGGATGACATTCTAATTTACAACAAGACTTGTGCCGAACACTTGTAGCATATTCAGCAAGTTTTGCACACCCTGCGATAGCACAAGATATACACCAACTTGGAAAAATGCTCCTTCGGCATGCACAGTGTCCATTACCTGGGCTACATCATTGATCAGCATGGAATACATGTGGATCCAGCCAAGATCCAAGTCATTCGTGACTGACCAGCCCCAACAACACTCACTGAGATTCGTAGCTTCTTGGGCCTTGACAATTTCTACCATAGGTTCGTGTTGGGTTTCTCCCATATTGCATGGGACCTCAGCCAAATAAGCAGGGGTGGTGGTAAGGAAAAATTTGCGTGGGGCCGGTCCCAACAACAAGCGTTTGATGATTTGAAGTAGTGCTTGTGCTCAGTCCCAGTACTTTCACTACCAGACCTACAACATCCATTTGAGATCGAGACAGATGCTTCATACTATGTTGTGGGCGCCGTTCTCACTCAACATGGCCACCCCGTGGCCTATCATAGTGAGACATTGTCATATACTGTCCGTAAGTACCCTACTTACGAAAAATAAATGTACTCCATTGTGAAAGCATGCTGCCAGTGGAGACATTACATTCTTGGGAAGGAGACAGTTATCCAGACTAATCATAAGCCACTGTAGTTCATCCAAACATAGGGAAAATTGCAGAATGACTGGCATCAAAAGTTCTCCACATACTTGTAGCAATTCCAACTCAACATCAAGTA
Source organism: Picea mariana (assembly GCA_032191745.1). Lineage (NCBI taxonomy): Eukaryota > Viridiplantae > Streptophyta > Pinopsida > Pinales > Pinaceae > Picea > Picea mariana. Next base: position 129,777 of record JASDQU010310018.1, on the reverse strand, counting down.
TAAAAAAGGAAGCACCAATCATTGATTACCTTAGTAGACCGCCAGTCGCAAGACTCACCACGGTGCTAGACTCTTGCGGCCATGAGATAGACCCTAACTTTGCCACCACCTACCAAATGTTGGGTGCAAATGCAATTGTCGATAATTTCCATCTTCAGAATGGGTTGTTGTGTCATCTGGGCCATATCTGTGTTCCATCAAGTGAGCACATGAAGCTGATCTAGGAATCCCACTATAGTCAGGTGGCAGGACACTTTGGTGTTGAAAAGACAGTGGCGATGCTACAGAAACATTTCTACTGGCCAAAACTTCGACAGGAGGTCGACAAGTACATCAAGTCCTGCACTGCCTACACTATTGCCAAACTGACCACTAAGAAAAAGGGCCTGTACACCCCTCTTCCTACTCCTAACAAGCCATGGGAATCCAGCTTAATGGACTACATGTCGGGCCTCCCATCCACCAAGTGGGGAAATGACTGTGTTTTTGTGGTTGTTGATCGCTTTTATAAGATGGTGATTTTGGTTGCCTGCAAGAAGAGCATCACAACAGAGGCCACTACCAAGCTCTTCTTTGAACGAGTCTAGGTACATTTTGGAATCCCACAAACCATTGTCTCAGATCAGGGTCATCGATTTCTTAGCACATTCTAGTCAAGCCTCTGGTCACTGCTGGACACCAAGCTCACCAAATCCACTGCCTTCCACCCCCAGACAATGGCCAAACCGAAGTTGTAAATTGAATGATTGAGCATATCCTTCGCATGTATAATTCAAATAACCCTCTCACATGGGATGAGAGACTTCCCTATGTCCATCATAGCTACAACTGAGCCCTGCATAGCTCAACCGACCATAGCACCTTTCAAGTGGGGTTGGGATTCCAACCATTGGGTCCCATAGATGTTGCACTTCCCCTTGCGGTCACCTCAACCGACTCATATCCTGCTCCAAATGAAGCTGACAAAGCCACTGAGTTAATTGAGCGGATCCAACACATCCGCCAACAGGTTCAGGATATCCTACAAAAGTCCAATGACAAGTACAAACAACGCCATGATCAACATCGGGTGCCGCATAAGTTTCAGGTGGGCAAAAAAGTTTGGTTGCACTTGTAGAAAGAACACCTTACAGGACCCCATCAGAAGCTTCTCCCACTCTGTTATGGGCCATACACTATCACCAAGTCCATGGGGGATAATTCTTTTGAGATCAACATTCCTCCTTTCCTTGGCCTGCATCTATTGTTCAACGTGGATCTCCTTCGCCCTTATTTCCCACCATTATTGGACACCTCAGAAGTAGCATAACAATTGACATCAATAGAGCTCAAACTCGATTGCATACAATAGGCATCCAATGATCAGATTTTGGATAGACAGATCAAGGGCACTTGACAACAAAGGATCCAACTTTATCGAGTCGTCAAAGTAGGGCAGCTCTTGCACCAAGGCAAGTGGTTCACCCGGGGCCAAATTCAACAGAAATTTCCTCATCTTATGGGGGACCTCAATGAAATGGAGAACATTGCTTCCTAAGGAAGGAGGATTGATCCATATGGATATTGGTGGCCACCCACCTTTTCCAACTGGCTCAAAACAATATTCTGACAATTTTGGTAATTTACTATTTTTAACAGTTTTAACTTTTGAGGCCATTTTGAGGGCCTAAATGAAGTTTTTTCGGGATCAATATCCTCAATGATAGCCAAAGGCATGATCGATCCCCCAAAATTAATTTCCTCGATGATTCCTTTCCAACGGGCTATCACATGCCTGAAACAAAGATCATATGCAAAAGTTACGACCCCAGGAAGTTGATGTACTAACTTACCCAAACGAGGCCCACATGACTTTTGGTGCTTCGTCTCCTAGGGTTAGGTTTTTGGATGTATAGGGTTTTTGTCATTCTTGATTATTGTAAAAATGCCTTCAGAGCCTCATTTTAACCTTCTTCTTGCGAATGTGAACTGTCATCACATCTCTTATCAGAGATAAGCCGCCACCATTCCAGCAAGCTTGTTTTCGTTGCATTTTACAATTTCAGCTTATTTTGTTATTGAATAGAATACCAATTTTACTGTATCTCTGTTATTTTGTGTTAAGAACCTGTTAATAATTTGTATTCATTTTGTTCTTCTCATAAAATCTGGATCATATTTCCATTACATAAATTGGTGACTCCACTGGGGAAGGACATTGAATTTTATTTCCTTAGATTATCTGAACCTTTTCATCTTGGATCATCTAATCATCTTGTTTGGTTGATTATTTTTTGAGCCTTCCCTCTTCCCTTTGTTTCATCAAGCAATAGTCATAGTTACTGAGCCAGTATCTGCTAATTTTTTTCTTTTTTATGATTATTTTCAAGCATCTACAGGACTAGCGCTCCCCAGAGTGGTTACCATGGACTTGGCTATCTGATCAACACTCTGTTGGCAGCCAACTCATTTTTTTAATTGCTCTAAAAAAGCTACCTACACCCCTTGTCTTTTAAAACAACAAATCATCGTCGCATTGTGCTTCTAGACATTTGTTTCAATTTTGCGACAATTACAATTTGATTTTGATTCAGTTTTCACAACTGAAAGTGTGAAAACACCTCTCTCATTGTCTGGACTGTCGTCGTCTTTTATTGATTTGCTGAAAGACACTTGACCATTGGTTTATCACATCACTGCAAAAGGTTCTTTCAAACTATATCCATTCACTTTAATTACGTGACTTGATTTCTTTGATAAAGTATTGAAAATGTTAAGTTATGAGTTATGTTTGATGTCATAAGGGTCATAGTTGATTTTGGTTTCATATATGATATGATTCTTATTGTTTTGAACTCTTAACTTATCGTTTTAATATGGTCATTGGTTGCAAATGTTTTTACACTTTGATTATGCTAAAAACACATTGGTAATATCATAAGTTTGATTTCATATAAAATGGCAATGGTTTGAGTTTTGCAAAGGCGCATTGATCAACCTTTTGGATTTTAGATTTTATGGTTTGAACCCTTGCTTGGTACATTGTTTTATAAGTTTGATATTACATTGGACGACCACAGTTTCAAACTATACATTGGCATGATTGAATTAATATTGGTTTAAAACGTTTGATTGACACGACAAATCGTTGGTTAATGTTGGATTTCATGTTGGATTAAACTTAACACTTGGCGAATGATTATAACATATGGTGTTGGTTCTATTTCAGATGAATGGCACGTTGATATGATGATACACCTATTCGGTTGGCCGTAACATTTGGTTTAAATGATTATGATGTTGGATGGAACAACACTAAACACAGTCATTAGTACATTGCATGGCGGTGGTAATCCCACAACCTTCGCACGCATGCAGTTAATTCCGGCCTCTTTGAGCGATGAAGCTGTTAAACCCTATCGTTTTTTGACCCTGTGCATTGTTTGTTCGGTCCAAACCCCACCATGCACAAAAGCCATGGCTCCTATCGTAAGGGTAGAGCCCAACGGGTGCCAAGCACTGTTGATGTTTGATGGCATGTATAGCGACCTGGAAGAATTTGGGTGGCTCGCTTTCATAAGGAAATTTGATAGTTACAACATCACTGTGGCTCGACAATTTGCGTTATCGTTCGATGGCTGCCGAGCCAAAGTTGGAGATGTCCAGCTTGAAATCACTGAACAGTTCCTCAGCTTGGAAACCAGCCTGCCTGTCTCGGGACAAAAATGGTCGAAAATTTGCAAGGTAGATGATGTTCCATGGACATTACTGTTCCAATCTCGCACAGTGAACTCATGCGACAGAGGTTTTCCTGCAAAAATGTTGAAACCCCGCTGGTATGATCTCCTGATGATTATCAAGCAATTCGTTACTTGTGAAGGCAGGTACGGATTCATTTTCTTGTTTCACCTGCGTTTATTGATGGTTTTTATGGGTTTCAAACTAAGTATGCCCCACTACCTGCTTCAAAGTTTGTTCAAAATGGCTAAAAGGTACAAGCGTAGCCAAGCTGATACCAGCCTCTTCCATTTGGGGTTGATTAAAATGATTTTGGTTTATGAATTAGGGTTGCGTCGTGATTCTTGGCATGATTTTCTCATCCGTAATGGATTTGAAGAGTCTAACCCTCCATAGGTCGATAAGCCCATGGTAATCGAAACCCAACCTGTTCCCCCTGTGCCTTATAACGTTTTGCTACCCAAACTTAAACCCGAGTCACCTACGAGTGTGTCTATGGCTGTGACTAAACAGGCCACAGTTGCTAAGCCTACAACCAAAAAGACTAAAGCAAAGACTGGTGCTAATGCTAGAGACAAGAAAAATGCAAGGTTGATCTCTCGCATGGCGAGGAATAAATCTAAGCCCCCTACCAAATCAGAGCCAATAGTGGTCAGCGAAGACTCTGATTCAGACATTGAACATTTTCTTGCCGAAGAGTATCCTTACTCCGAGGGCTTGTGTGGCAAACCTCCTTATGATTTTGTCAAGAATTTACCTCCTTGTCTGCGGGATAACCTTGACTTCCCTGGTATTGAACCACCTCATGGAACCCTCGGTGAATCGTCAAAACCCTTGATTACTCAACCTGTTGCTCCACCATGCGATCAGTGTGGGTTGTGGTTGGAAAGATATTACTTGGATGTCCCAAGGTTGCAATCCAAAATCCACGATTTGGAAAACCAAGTGGCAAAGCTCACTGGTCAAAATGCAAAGGTACAACCCAACGAAAAGAAGCAACGAACTACTGGTTCAATCCTGTTCAAAAATGTTGAGTCTGCTACAACAATTTTCAATTCAAAATTGACATAGCCTCAACAACTGCGATGGTATTTTTTCACTCATTTATATTACACTCTGTGTACATATTTCACCTGCTCTGTTACATAAGCATGCTTCGCTGTATATAATTTTTGTGGTGATTTTCGTTATAGTTTAAGATTCGATTGGATGGGGTTTTGATTCGATGGATCATCGAATAGATATGATTTTTCAAATTTAGTTCGATGCTCTGTTAATGAGACAAGTTGTTAATAGTTTTAAAAATAGACTGTTGTTGATGTTTCAATTTTCGAATACAGTCAATGGTATGAGTTAAATTAGTTATGAGTAAATACAGTTATGCATGAAATCATGACATCTTTCTATATTGGCAATGGATTAAACGATATGAATATTATGAAAATCAATAATGATTGTTTTTTATCTCATACGATTTGGTTTACCATTGATTGCATTCATGAAACAGTCTTGTTAGGATTTGATTCGATTTTATGTCAATTGGAAAAACAGAGTATTCTCACCCTGTCCTGATTTACATTTGTTTTGATTTGGTTTAATTTAAAAGATAAGGAATAATTGAATCATTAGTAATTAGTTTTGGATTTGATTTGATTTTGATTATATCTAGTCCTGTTTGTTATTTTTGACTAGCTACAAAATCAGATGATTTTGTAGCTAAGTCTGTAAAATCATTTTTTTTTATTGTTTTCTCAATAAAATATCCTTTTAATTTGATCTTTTTGTTCTATTGCAGGCAAATTCGAATTGGCAGTAGATATCATGAGCAGTTAAGGGATGATCTACAGATTTTACTTGCATCTTATTTCCTTAGTTTAGGAGATTTTGGAATATCTCCCAGATTGTGTAAAACTATTTGCTATTATTCACAAGGATGTTTTACCTTGTGAGAAACCTATATAAACCTATGTTTTTTGTAATAACAATCATCCTCAGTTGGTGGGAGAACAAGGATATGGAGTTCTGATACAGACTGGAGCAGAATTGATGTTTTTCCATAGCTTTAGCTTCTCAATATATCACATTTTGTTTCAAGTTTGGTGTATCACTTTGTTTATGGTTTATGATTACTTTAGCTATCTAAATCACATTCAAATGATATAATTTTATTACTGTTATACATATCTTGTCTCTTCCAAATCGATAAAAGACATAACAATTATTGATTCAGTTTGTAAATGATAGCTTTGTCTTCTTCATAAATTGAATTGTTATATATAAGTTTTCTGCATAATAGGTTTCCCTTATTGCAGGAGCTTATAATCAGAAGATTGTTATGATCTCTTTTATGTCTTGTTTGTCCTGTAACATACTTCAAGAAGTAGCATAGCTGATCGTTTCCGAAAAATATTAAGGACTAAATGGTGTGAGTTTCCCTCCTCCAACCAGCTTAGAAGTCATCTTGCATAGGGAAGACTTGGAGCGTTTCCAGGTCAATTAGTATTTAGTTTACTGTTTTCATTAAGTAGTTTATTATAGATACAATCTTAATGATATTTGTATTAGATTGTTTAATATCAGTAAAATATAGTGGATTGTTTAATTTCAGTAACGTTTATTCCTTTTCATAAAATATAAAAATTAAAAAGAGATCCTTAGTTGTCTTAAGGCAATAATCGATTGAGTTTTGCAGGTTTTAATTAAATCTGTAGGCTATTCATAGTGTATATTTGTGAATAAGTAGCATCATAGCTGATAATTAGATAGTTGATTTGAGTTATTAGTAGTTTGTAGATAGTATAGTTAGAATAATTAGCATTTAGTATATTAGTTTCTTTTCTTTGTTTTATTAGTTTCTAGTTTTCTTTGTTTTAGTTTAATTTCTTTTATTTAAATAGTTAGTTTGTTTTAGTTGATCTTAGTTTATTTTATTAGTTTCTAGTTTCCTTAGTTTAGATTACTTAGCTCAGATCATTTCTCTCTTTTGGTTTTCTTAGGAGACCTTAGAGCGGCCAACGGAGCCGTNTTTCTTTGTTTTATTAGTTTCTAGTTTTCTTTGTTTTAGTTTAATTTCTTTTATTTAGATAGTTAGTTTGTTTTAGTTGATCTTAGTTTATTTTATTAGTTTCTAGTTTCCTTAGTTTAGATTACTTAGCTCAGATCATTTCTCTCTTTTGGTTTTCTTAGGAGACCTTAGAGCGGCCAACGGAGCCGTTAAACTCATCAGGGTGGTCCATTCCAAATGGCTTGGGTTATTTAGACAACCCCGAACCGGTTCCACTCTCCCAGTTGACGGACGGTCAGTTTTTCCCGTCAACAAATGGCGCTAGAAGGAGGGATTGAACTTAATTAATGGAATGAGGTGGTCGCAAGACTCCTCCACCCCCTAATCGCACACCCATAGTGACTAGAAGCCGTTCACAAGATAATATCCCCCCTCAAGCAACAACTACTTCAACCAAGGATCCATAGATCACAGTTGAGCCAGCAACCCCTAATCCTACAGGTGGTGATATTCAAGAAATTTTTAGACAATCTCTTATTAAATCACATAAATCCTTTGCTAGTCTTAGGCAACCACATCGCCCGTGGGGTCAACCTTTAGACTTTTCCGAAGTCAGAGAACAATTAGGTGATATAGATCCCACTGTGAATCCTATGGATCCGAACACAAATCCTATTGCAGGAGGATCTGGGATACCTCCTTCACCTCCTCCTTCACCACCTCCTTCATATCCTTCCTCTTCAGGGGGAGATTCCTCCTCTGACGAAGGCAATCCACCTTCACGTCCTCCTACACCCACTACCCCAATGGAAAATCAGAACAACCCTGCTAGGCCTTGTTTGGACCAGGATGTTGTAGCTGTACCTGGAGCCCAACACCCTTTACCTAAACATCCAGAGAAATGGCTTCCTAATTTTGATCCCGATTCAAAACAGATAGCCGAAGACCATATTAAAAAAATTATGTTAGCCATCAGACTCTGTAATGTAGAACATGAAGATGTTGTCTGTAGGTTGTTCCCTTACACCTTTGAGGGTAATGCGTCCACTTGGTATTTTTCCCAACAGCCTCACACCATAGTATCTTGGGAAAAGTTTGAGTCAATTTTCTTGGAAAATTTCGGAGATGGCAAACCTCCGGAAGTCTTAGTCATGGACCTTTCGAATCTAAAAATGAATTCAAAAGAAAAAGTTAAAGATTTTAATCAAAGATTTTTGACCCTTAAAAATCGAATCCCTGCAGACTCCATGCCTGCAGAAAGTCTTGTAATAGCTTACTACACTAAAGCTCTACATCAAAGTATAGCTATTTGGGTTAAAAGATCTAAAAAGGACACGTTGTTAGGAGCCTTTGAAGAGGATACTCAGATTGAAAAAGATATACTTAGTCTTAAGGACTCTTCTAGCAACGAAACTGAGACTGTTTCTTCTTCCAAGAAGAAGATTGAAATTCTCCCTAGACCCACACAAAACAAAATACAACCCGAAAACTCTGATTTGGAAAATTTAACCAAAGTTGTACAAAAGTTATCTAATCAAGTTATAGACTTAAAAATGTCAACTGAAGAAGCTTCTTCGAGTAAAGGACCCTACAAACCTCCTTTCTGAAAGCCCTTTCAAACAAACCGGCCTAATCCTAACCCTGAAGGCATGAACCTAGAAAGTTTGCAATACGCTCTCCAATCAATTCTAGGAGCCCAAGACGGCTTGATCCCTCCTGATTCTCCTCAAGAGGAAGTCGAACAGAAAACCACTCAAGAAGAAGAGTCTTCTCCAAATATCTTTGGTCACCTCTCGGATAGTATCTTCCAAGCTAACTTCGAGACTGTGCACCCTTACAACACTAGGAGCAAGACCGCAAACAAAGCTCCTGTCGAGAACACTACAACTTTATCTCCAAAGCCATCTAAATCAGCAGAAATTAAACAGAATAATGCTAGCCCCAAATTAGATTATGATGTTGTTGAAGATCTTAAAAAATTAAGGGCTAACATTTCCATTTATGAGTTGTTAAAGTTTCCATTTTTGTTACAAAATATGTTGCAAAATATTTCAGACAATAGCAAGAATGGTAGTTTAAATGGTAGCAAGGTTGGACAAAGCAAAGTCCCACAGAAGACTTCCACTAAAAACAATTCTGATCCTCAAGATAAAGGAAGCCTTCCTGTAGCTTTTGTAAATAATGTAAATAGCAATGTAAATAGTGTAAATAATTCAGATAAAGTAGTCATAGAAACTGCGAGTAACAAAACACACACTACCACTTTGAATACTCGCAAGAATGTTCCCCCTTTTCTTTTAACTTTCGAAATCTTCAACAGAAATGTGCATAATTGTATGGTTGACTCAGGAGCATCGTCCAATGTGATGCCTTGGTCAGTCTGCCAAAATATTAACGCCGAAGTAGAACCATCTTCTTTGAAAATAATACAACTTGATCGAACAGATGTAAAAGTTATGGGCGAATTGAAAAATGTATTGATTAGATTATCGTCTAACCCAAAGGTTCATCAGTTTATTGATATAATTGTGGTGGATATTCCATAAGTATATGGCTCATTTTTAAGCAGGGACTGGTCGGAGCAACTACATGGTTACTTCGCAACAGACTGGTCTCACTTATGGCTTCCATAGAACGGTAATCCCAACAAGATCAGGGTGAACCATGAGCGTTACCTTAATTTCATGGTAACAGACTTGAATGACCCCAATGAGCCATACACACCTCCGGCTGATTCACCTGAAGTCCAAGGGATGGACACCTACTTCGGAAATTTCATGGCTGAAGTTTAACCTATCAACAATCCCGAACAACATTTCAAGATCTTAGTATATACGCAACCAATAGCTTCTATACAACAGTCCCATGAACCTGATGCAAATCAAATTTGGTCTTTATATTTTGACGCTTCCAAGTCTAAAGAAGGAGCTGGCACAGGCTGCATCATTATCGATCCGGCAGGTAATAAAACGTTACTGGCTTGTAGATTAGAATTTGAATGTACTAACAATGTTGCAGAATATGAGGCTTTGTTACAAGGTCTTAGAAAAGCCTTAGACATGCACATTCAAAATCTGATTGTATTCGGCGACTCTGAGATAGTGGTCAGGCAGGTGAGAAATTCCATACATTGTCTTACCCTGCATCTCAAATGTTACCAGTCTAAGGTATGGAGTTTAATAAACAAGTTTTTTGCTTTTAATATAAATTCCATTCCTAGATCAAATAATGCTAAAGTAGATCTACTAGCTAATGTTGCCTCTAAACTTCTTCCTGCAGATGGTTTATCCCCGAGCGCATTCTCCGTGGAGCTATTGTTTCGACCATCTATTCCTAACAATATCACAAACTAGAGAGTATTTGATGATGATCAGCAGATCATCAACTTTCTGCACATGGAAGAAACCTTTCAAGGCACTGTGATAGATGAACAAACGCATGACGACAATTTGCTTGACTTTATGGTAATACCTAATCTGAAATCTCCTGAAGCTCTATCGGACATGGTAAATTTCATACCCAAATCTGTTGTTAAAATAGAAAATTTTTATGATTTTGAAGATAAATTCAAAAAGACGGTCAATTGCAAAACAAATAGTTCCTCATTGTCTTATGAAAAAGTTAATCTAGGAACTAGTGAAAATCCTCAATGTATCAATTTAGGCTTGGGATGTAGTAAACAAGAAAAAGATGCTTTCGTCAAATTATTTAAAGAATTCAAGGATGTCTTTTCTTGGACTTATGACGATCTTAAAACGTTCGATTCTAATATTATACAACATGTCATCCCGATGAAGCCCCAAACCTTGCCCTTCCAGCAAAAATTGAGGAAAATGCATCCTAAGTTAGAACCGACCGTAAAAAAAGAATTGAATAAACTCCTTAGTGCTAAAATAATTTTTCCTGTTAGACATACTCAATGGGTATCCAACCTCTTCCCAGTGCAGAAGAAAAATGGGGAAATTCGACTTTGTGTCGATTTCCGGAACCTCAACAAAGCGTCTGATAAAGATAATTATCCTGTCCCTCCCATGGAACAGATACTTCAACAAGTATTTGGTTCCGAGAGGCTATCCTTACTGGATGGTTTCTCTGGATACAACCAAGTCTTGATGTCTCTGCTAGACCAGTTGAAAACTACCTTCCGTACCCCGTGGGGCACTTATGCTTATCGCAAAATGCCCTTTGGATTGATTAATGCTGATGCTACCTTTCAGAGAGCAATGGATATTGCTTTCCGAGGCTTGATCAATCACTCCGTAGTAGTCTACCTAGATGATGTGACCGTTTACTCTAAAAAAAAACATGATCATCTAGCTCACTTGCGAACCGTTCTACTTCGATGTCGTAAATACAGCATCTCCTTGAACCCCAAGAAGTCCATCTTTGCAGTAGAACAGGGTAAACTACTAGGTTTCATTGTGTCTAGTGATGGAATGATTATTGACCCCGAGAGGACCCAGGTCATTGCCAAACTTCCCCCACCTACCTCCAAGAAATCCATGCAGTCCTTCCTAGGTCATATCAATTTCGTGAGAAGATTCGTCCCCAGTTTCTCTGAAATGGTCAGACCTCTCCAGAACCTGATTAAGAAGGACACCCAATATCACTGGGGACCCACTGAAAACCAATCTTTTAACGATATAAATAAGGCCATAATTGATGCTCCGTCTCTCATGAGCCCTGATTTCTCTCAAGGCTTTACACTCTATAATTTTGCCTCTGATCGTTCCTATGCCGCGGTCCTTACTCAGAAAAATTCTAAGAACAACGAAGTACCCATCGCCTTTATGAGCTCTACTTTCAAAGGTGCTTAACTTAATTACCCAGTGGTTGATCGGCAAGCCTACGCTGTCTTCAAGGTAGTTAAGCATTTCCGGTCTTATCTTTTGAAGTCAAGGATGAAGGTCATTGTCCCTTACCCTGCCGTTAGGAACTTGTTAGTGCAAAAAGAGTTAGGAGAGAAAAGAGCCAACTGGGTCACCTCCTTACAATAATATGACCTAGAAATTACTCCAGCCAAGATCGTGAGAGGCCAAGGGTTGTGTAAATTGGCAGTTGATTCAGAAACTGAACAACCAGAAGTTAGTGACACGTCAGACCTAGAACAATGCGATTAGAGTATGATTTGTTGTACACAAAACCTCGTAAGTCCTTGGTACGACGATATTAGACACTGTCTTCAACATGGATCAGCACCTCGTCACCTTGACCCTGCTAAGAGAAGAGATTTGAGATTAAAGTCTGCCTCCTTTCACCTAATAAATGGTATATTGTTTCGTCATAACTTTCATGGCGTACTAATGCGTTGTCTTGAAAAAGACAAAGCAGAAAGAGTCTTGCTTGAGTTGCATGCAGGCGAAGCTGGTGGTCACTTCGGTGGCGACACCACTGCTTGTAAATTCCTAAGAGCCGGTTATTACTGGCCTACACATTTTAGAGATTCCCATGCCTTGTGCCAAAAATGTATCATTTGTCAAAAAGCATTAGGGCGATTGCAAAAACCAGCCTTCCCTTTGCAACCCTTTACAGTCGATTCTCCTTTCCAGCAATGGGGCCTTGATATCATTGGTCCTATTAACCCTCCATCCTCACAACAACACAAGTATATTGTGACAGCCACTGATTACTTTACTCGATGGTCTGAAGCCGCCGCACTAAAAACGGTTAACACAAGTCAGGTGATTGCCTTTCTGAACTCGAATATCATGACCCGTTTCGGCATCCCTGATTGTCTAGTCTTTGATAACGCTTCATACTTCTCCTCTCTTCAGATGAGTGAGTTTGCCTTAGAAAAAGGAATAAAGCTTAATTATTTCGTGAGTTACTACCCCCAGGGTAATGGCTTAGCAGAATCAACCAACAAGAACTTGATCAATATTATCAAGAGAACCGTGGCTGAAAATCACAAGAACTGGCACAATGCGCTACTGAATGCACTGCGGGCTGATAGGGTAACACCCAAAGCTGCTATAGGTAATTCTCCCTTTTTCCTCATTTATGGCAGAGAAGCCATTTTTCCACCTCATATTCTTCTTCCTTCACTTCAATTGTCACAAAAAGTTCAAGAAGAAGAATTTCCCCCTTTAGAGAGCTGTAGCAATGCTCTGATGAAGTTAGAAGAGGTAAGAACCCAAGCCAAGCATAAATTGAACCAACATCAACAACTGATTAAAAGCTGGTTCGATTCTAGTTCTGCATCCGATAGAAATTTTGAAGTTGGCGATCTTGTCTTAAAGTGGGACAAACCACACGAAGGGAAAGGTGAACACACTAAATTTCAAAATTTGTGGCTTGGGCCATTTTTCATTGCTGAAAAGTTGGGTCCTAGTTCTTTTCATTTACAGAGTCTTGAAGGGCAGCTTGACACCTACCTGGTGAATGGCCAAGCCCTGAAAAGATACTTTGCCTGATTTTTATCTTTGTATATTATGTAAATATTTCCTTTTGTTTTTATTTTTACCTTTGTTTTCTGTTTGATTTTGATTGATCAGTTTGGTGTGTTTCTGTGTTTTTGAAACATATGCATGCCTATGCATTGAGCCATTCACACATAGACCATAGAAAAATATCTTCGCTGAAATAACTTCTGAAAGATTGTACAAACATTAGTGATATATATTTCTGAAAATGATATTGGAAAATGTTGTTTGAAAGAAGTTTACTAATTTCAATCTCTAAGTGGAGTTTGTCATGATCATCTTTATCTTTTTACGCTGTCCCTTTCCGTAAAGGAATGACTCAACAAGGATGTCTCCTTGTCAAAGTAAGTTGTTTTAGAAATAAAACATTTCTGGAGCTGAATAAAGGACAGTATGAAAAAATTCTGATGAGGTCTAAAAATACGAGAAAATGTCAAGATTTTTCAGCGTCACCCCGCTCAGCTATCTATAAAAGAAAAACAAAATAAAAAAATATTAAGAGCTGTGGGAAGATTTTGTAAACCCGTCGGGATACTGAACAGGTCCGCTGGCAGCGGGGTAATGCAAGCATGGTGCCAAGAAAACTTCGTCGGGGTACTGAACAGGCCTGCTGGCAGCGAAGCAATGTCGGGTAAATGAAAGTTTGTAAAATTATAAGAAACCTGTTTGAAAAGTCCTTTATTCTAATCTAGAACTTCTTGACAGGATAAAGACATCCGAGTGGGTTAAATGGGAACCCTGTCGAGGCTATGGACGCCTGCTGGCAGCAGTGGCCATGCCAACAGTATTGAAGATTTTATCATAAAATCCTGACTTGCTGATCTTTAAGAATGTTATTGGTTTGCATCTTTTAAAAACATCGCAGGAAAAGATAGTTGATGATGATGTTAAGTACGATTTTCTGGTTGTTGTTTTAAGTAGAATTTTTCTTTGGTGTCCTGATCTGAATTCATTTCTTTTGACAGAGATAACTGCTTCTCCCAGCGTGTCTCCATTGTTGGTAGCCAACTCATTTTTTTAATTGCTCTAAAAAAGCTACCTACACCCCTTGTCTTTTAAAACAACAAATCATCGTCGCATTGTGCTTCTAGACATTTGTTTCAATTTTGCAACAATTACAATTTGATTTCGATTCAGTTTTCAAAACTAAAAGTGTGAAAACACCTCTCTCGATGTCTGGACTGTCATCGTCTTTTATTGATTTGTTGAAAGACACTTGACCATTGGCTTATCACATCACTGCAAAAGGTTCTTTCAAACTATATCCATTCACTTTAATTGCGCGACTTGATTTCTTTGATAAAGTATTGAAAATGTTAAGTTATGAGTTATGTTTGATGTCATAAGGGTCATAGTTGATTTTGGTTTCATATATGATATGATTCTTATTGTTTTCAACTATTAACTTATCGTTTTCATATGGTCATTGGTTGCAAATGTTTTTACACTTTGATTATGCTAAAAACACATTGGCAATATCATAAGTTTGATTTCATATAAAATGGCAATGGTTTGAGTTTTGCAAAGGCGCATTGATCAATCTTTTGGATTTTCGATTTTATGGTTTGAGCCCTTGCTCGGTACATTGTTTTATAAGTTTGATATTACATTGGATGACCACAGTTTCAAACTATACATTGGCATGATTGAATTATTATTGGTTTAAAACGTTTGATTGACACGACAGATCGTTGGTTAATGTTGGATTTCATGTTGGATTAAACTTAACACTTGGCGAATGATTATAACATATGGTGTTGGTTCTATTTCAGATGAATGGCACGTTGATATGATGATACACCTATTCCGTTGGCCGTAACATTTGGTTTAAACGATTATGATGTTGGATGGAACAACACTGTACACAGTCATTAGTACATTGCATGGCGGTGGTAATCCCACCACCTTCGCACGCATGCAATTAATTCCGGCCTCTTTGAGCATTGAAGCTGTTAAACCCTATCGTTTTTTGAACTTGTGCATTGTTTGTTCGGTCCAAACCCCACCATGCATAGAAGCCATGGCTCCTGTCGTAAGGGCAGAGCCCAACGGGTGCCAAGCACTGTTGATGTTTGATGGCGCGTATATCAACCTACAAGAATTCAGGTGGCTCGCTTTCATAAGGAAATTTGATAGTTACAACATCACTGTGGCTCGGCAATTTGCGTTATTGTTCAATGGCTGTCGAGCCAAAGTTGGAGATGTCCAGCTTGAAATCACTGAACAGTTCCTCAGCTTGGCAACCAGCCTACCTGTCTCGAGACAAAAATGGTCGAAAAGTTGCAAGGTAGATGATGTTCCATGGATATTACTGTTCCAATCTTGCACAGTGAACTCATGCGACAGAGGTTTGCCTGCAAAAATGTTGAAACCCTGCTGGTATGATCTCCTGATGATTATCAAGCAATTCATTACTTGTGAAGGCAGGTACGGATTCATTTTCTTGTTTCACCTGCGTTTATTTATGGTTTTTATGGGTTTCAAACTAAGTATGCCCCACTACCTGCATCGAAGTTTGTTCAAAATGGATAAAAGGTACAAGCGTAGCCAAGATGATACCAGCCTCTTCCATTTGGGGTTGATTAAAATGATTTTGGTTTGTGAATTAGGATTGCCTCGTGATTCTTGGCATGATTTTTTCATCCGTAATGGATTTGAAGAGTCTAACCCTCCACAGGTCGATAAGCCCATGGTAATCGAAACCCAACCTGTTCCCCCTGTGCATTATAACGTTTTTCTACCCAAACCTAAACCCGAGTCACCTACGAGTGTGCCTATGGCTATGACTAAATAGGCCGCAGTTGCTCAGCCTACAACAAAAAAGACTAAAGCAAAGACTGGTGCTAATGCTAGAGACAAGAAAAATTCAAGGTTGATCTCTCGCATGGTGAGGAATAAATCTAAGCCCCCTGCCAAATCAGAGCCTATCGTGGTTAGCGAAGACTCTGATTCAGACATTGAACGTTTTCTCGCCGAAGAGTATCCTTACTCCGAGGGCTTGTGTGGCAAACCTCCTTATGATTTTGTCAATAATTTACCTCCTTGTCTGCGGGATAACCCTGACTTCCCTGGTATTGAACCACCTCATGGAACCCTCTGTGAATCGTCGAAACCCTCGACTGCTCAACCTGTTGCTCCACCATGCGATCAGTGTGGGTTGTGGTTGGAAATATATTACTTGGATGTCCCAAGGTTGAAATCCAAAATCCACGATTTGGAAAACCAAGTGGCAAAGCTCACTGGTCAGAATGCAAAGGTACAACCCAATGACAAGAAGCAACGAACTACTGGTTCAATCCTGTTCAAAAATGTTGAGTCTGCTACAGCAATTGTCAAATCAAAATTGACATAGCCTCAACAACTGCGATGGTAATTTTTCACTCATTTATATTACACTCGGTGTACATATTTCACCTGCTCTGTTACATAAGCATGCTTCGCTGTATATAATTTTTGTGGTGATTTTCGTTATAGTTTAAGATTCGATTGGATGGGGTTTTGATTCGATGGATCATCGAATAGATATGATTGTTCAAATTTAGTTCGATGCTCTGTTAATGAGACAAGTTGTTAATAGTTTTAAAAATAGACTGTTGTTGATGTTTCAATTTTTGAATACAGTCAATGGTATGAGTTAAATTAGTTATGAGTAAATACGATTGATAAATGGTTAACTATTTTTGTCTTTCAACCAGATCTGATACTTATTCGATTCTCATTATTGTTCGAATTGGATTCTGTTCAAGGTTTTGATTTCATTTCTATAATTAACTCGATGAAGATTCGTATTGATTATTGCCCAATTCATGAATCCGATCGATTTTATCGCGCCTCTATCTGTTGACTGTGTGGTGATCAAACATGAAGACTTTTGAGTTGATATTCACGGAGTTTGATTTCATCCGATTACAAAGGAAGCTATTTACATATCATGCTTTTAACTAAGTGATATCAATCTGCTGTTATGATTATAATTGGTCAATGAT
>JASDQU010310018.1:80683-112548 GCA_032191745.1 Picea mariana | reverse complement strand
ATAAAAGACATAACAATTATTGATTCAGTTTGTAAATGATAGCTTTGTCTTCTTCATAAATTGAATTGTTATATATAAGTTTTCTGCATAATAGGTTTCCCTTATTGCAGGAGCTTATAATCAGAAGATTGTTATGATCTCTTTTATGCCTTGTTTGTCCTGTAACATACTTCAAGAAGCAGCATAGATGATCGTTTCCGAAAAGCTTAAGGACTAAACGGTGTGAGTTTCCCTCCTCCAACCAGCTTAGAAGTCATCTTGCACAGGGCAGACTTGGAGCGTTTCCAGGTCAATTAGTATTTAGTTTACTGTTTTCATTAAGTAGTTTAATATAGATACAATCTTAATGATATTTGTATTAGATTGTTTAATATCAGTAAAATATAGTGGATTGTTTAATTTCAGTAACGTTTATTCCTTTTCATAAAATATAAAAATTAAAAAGAGATCCTTAGCTGTCTTATGGCAGTAATCGATTGAGTTTTGCAGGTTTTAATTAAATCTGTAGGCTATTCATAGTGTATATTTGTGAATAAGTAACATCATAGCTGATAATTAGATAGTTGATTTGAGTTATTAGTAGTTCGTAGATAGTATAGTTAGAATAATTAGCATTTAGTATATTAGTTTCTTTTCTTTGTTTTATTAGTTTCTAGTTTCCTTTGTTTTAGTTTAATTTCTTTTATTTAGATAGTTAGTTTGTTTTAGTTGATCTTAGTTTATTTTATTAGTTTCTAGTTTCCTTAGTTTAGATTACTTAGCTCAGATCATTTCTCTCTTTGGTTTTCTTAGGAGACCTTAGAGCGGCCAACGGAGCCGTTAAACTCGTCAGGGTGGTCCATTCCAAACGGCTTGGGTTATTTAGACAACCCCGGACCGGTTCCACTCTCCCAGTTGATGGACGGTCAATTTTGCTCGTCAACACACTCCTCTGTGGTCTCTTAGGGAGCACTATAACGCTCTGTATATTTATTTTAGGGAGAGATGCTCTCTTGTTTTGAGTAGATCCAGAATAATCTACCATGTTTTGCTCAACCCTTTGTTGGAGGTCTTTTTCCTAGAGTCTGTACTTTTTCTTGTGACTTTGTTAGATTGAGGATATGGATCCTTATCACTCTTTTCGTTCTATTTTTTGAGCTTTAAACCTTTTCCAAATTGTGATATTGATTCACTTTGTTTCTTATTGGTTTGGTCCGAGTCTTGTGAAGTTTCTAGGTATCTGGCTGATTGAAAAGGTATGCAAAGGTTTGTTAGTCTTAAGTTACTTTTCAAATCTTTCCTTTTTGAATGATTTGAGACTTTATGCTTACCACAACCTATATTTGATTTCTCTTTCTTGCTGCTCATTTTGTCAAGACAGTTGAGTGATTTCTCTTTCTCCTTATCAATTTTTGGATTCTTCTCTGAACTTTCTTCTTTTCCTTGAATTATTGTTGATTGTCGAGTCCTTGATTGAGTGAGTTATCATACTTGTTTCTTTAAGTTCCTGTTAGCCTGTTGTTGACGATAAAAATCGCAACGAGGATTTCGCCCGCAAAGTATTGCTAAGAACCTATTATTTATAAGCTAATGACATATATAATACTAGTAGGTGGGAACCCCTTGTAGATTGGAGGATCAAACATAGTCTTGTTAAACATTTTATGATGTTGTTCGATGATTCTTACAAGGTTCTACATGATTGATGGTGAAATATTGGTTTTATTTGTGACATAATGGCAGATGGATAATGCATGTTATGTGTGGGTTTTGTTACTCTAAGCTATAAATTCCATGTATGAATGGATTGTATTCACTATTATTACAATTCTATTGGCTCCATGATTTATTACATGTTACACATGCATAAGACACATGTTAGTCATAACAAGAGATAAAAGAAATATGGAATAAATCTAAGAAAGGAAACTATGCTATGCTATGCTATACTATGGGAAATTTAAATTTAAAAGGGGTTGATGTTAGTTCTAACTAGAAATGTTAGTGGCTACATGATTTTATTTGATTTATATATGGCACATGTGATATATGTTATAGTATGCTTTTGGATTGATCATTAGTATGGATCAGGTGGCACATTTGGCAAGTAAAGTATGCAAATTCGATGCATGGATTAATGGCTTGGGTTAATGTTGGATGGATGGCATGTACTATGTAATTGAATGAGGAGAGGATGGAAGCGATGTGCATTTACTGCACATCACTCCATACTTATCCCACTAGCCGTCGCCCTATCTTGGCTATTGTTCATTTGATTTTCGCTGTGGTTAAGCTCCGATATTCAGGTGAGGAAGGAACTGCTCGAACAAGCTCACATTTTTAAGGTCATTTGGTTATAGGTATGTTTTTTTTTGCCAACCCATGAACTCACTCTATTTATGAAATAAATATTGGCCCCATGATGTATTGGTCTGTGTTTTTCTCGAGGTTGACAACTATGTAAATGCGTGGTGTTTCTTTGGAATGGTTGTTTGTGTTTTTCGTTGCAAATGGAAAATTGGATGGTTGAAGTTATGATTTCATGGACTATTCTGTGTGAAGGAAGCCGTGATGGATCTCTATTGTCTCTATGGGTTTTTGTTGAAGGGTTTCATTTAGTTTGGACTTGTTGGCCATCTCCTCATGGTCTTGTAACCATACCCAGTCATATTTGGTGTTATAGGGTTGTTGTGTATGATTTGAACCACCTTTGGGTCACTACATATCGTTTTCCACCTGGTCGTGGGCTCGTTTTATGTTATTGGTATCTTCACAGTTGGTTATGGTGGATATTATGCCAAGAGGATTTATTTAGGGTTGGTTGCTATTACCTAGGCTCTGCATTTCTATCAACATTATTCAGATTTTTGGGAAAAAACACAAGGGTTATGCCCTGTTCGCACAGGGGCATACCCAGGATTCAACGCTTAACAACGCACCAACAAAACCCCAACTATCGGCTCTTTTGTTAACAACTGCGAAGCAGACAATGTCTCACCCGAGGTAGAAGCTAGGGGGGTTTACAAGATGCAAGTGTTTGTAACCAAGATGGGACACAGATCTGTGATAACAACACTTCACATAGTATTCTATTAAAACTTAGAAGGTGAGATGCATTAGTTCATTAGCTTTATTAACATCGTAGAACATAATCAAATATAGATCGATGCAATAATAATAAATGAGTATATATATTGAGCACTTAGCAATGAGTAGATCTAACATTCATTTACCCTTAACAAAAGTAAAGAAATTAATCAATAACATATCTATCTATCATACATAATAATCAAAGAACTGAGAAGATTCATAACATAAACAACACAACACAAAGCAAACCAAAGACACAAGATATACGTGGTTCACCCCAGTGTGGGGCTATGCCCACCAACCACTTTGCCTTCTTTATTATGTGCTCAAATATTACATTCATTCACTCCTGTATACTAAGCCACATAGTCAAGCTTCACACCAGACAGGAGATTTGCACACTAATCACCAGATCCTCCTTCCAAAACTAGGTCAAGGCAAAGAGCCAACTTTCTATCAAGCACAAATCCTTACACATAGACACTCCCTTGCACAAAGCCAATCAAAATTTTTGCACTTAGACACTTTTTGCACTTCGCTACTTATACAATACATTCTTACTTATTTATACTTTTACAATCCCTTACAATAAGGCCTAATCATGGGTAAAATCCCCTAGGTCGAAATCCCATAACCCATTACAAAAACCCTAGAGGACCCCTTACTGGGTCCACATAGCCCACAAAATAAGTGATATCCACGATCTCAGCTCAGCCTAGGTGCTCCTTCTTTGACTAATGTGTCACAGCTCAAAAGTGGTCCAAAACTGACTAAAATTTCCTCAAAACTTGGTCGAGGGCCAACAGGCCCCCAACACTCACCTGTGAATCGTCCCGAGTCACTCAGATTTGTTCAATGCTTCTTCGAAGGCTTCAAGCTTAACTCAAGATGCCTCGAATTACTTCTTTACCTGATCCTCCTGCTCAGAAATATCCTGTATCATCTACTCTATAACAGGCCCTTCCAGGCACTATTCTAATGTTGCAACCACTTGGTTCAATTGCAAGCCTTGTCCATCAATATCTTCAAACACCTTGCAGGCTTCGTCCTGCACAAGTTGCAACTTCTGCGTGACTTCCATTACCTTTCCCTGGATGGTAGTGATATGTTTTTGTACTGCATGTTGCTCCTAATATCTCTCCATTCTTTGAAATATGGTGAGCAACATCATCTGTGCCTGCATGAAGAATGCCTACTGTTGCACCTCCTATAACTGTGCTTCCAAATTTCTTAGCTATGGATCCTTGGTGAGGAGTTCATATGTTTGTGTGCTTCTATCACTCAATTGTTTGCATTCTGAGGTGAGGGATATTATCCTTCATACTGCATTCTTAGCGATTTCCTACCTCTAGTCATGTATCTCCTGCAGGGTGCTCGGTACTACTTGGGCCTCTAATTTTGTTATCCTAGCTTGAATTTGTTGGATGGTCTCAGTGAGCTTCACTACTTGAGCCTCGAATGACTCATGTTACTCATGTGCCAAGCCTAGCACAAAGTGACATGCTTTACTCACTACCTCTTTGACTGTGACCCACTCTGTGAGCAAATGCTCCTTTTCTCTCTATAGCTGGTATTTTCCTCCTAGAGCATTGCTTGAAATTATTCTCTCTCACTTTCATAGGCAGCTACACTATACCGCGCTACTTGTAATTTATCTAAGGATTCATATTTCTCTTGTTTCAAGGCTTCTGCAGCCTTCTCCTTCTCTTCCTGGACTTTCTGAAGTCGAGCTTCTGTCGCATATTCTAGTCTTCTCAATTGGGCTTGTTCATCCCCCAATTCTACAATCTGTGATGAGGAAGGCACAGTAGGTACTACCCATACCAAAAAAATAGCTTATTGTAATTCCTTCAATTCCTTCTCGACCCTTCCATATAGCTCTCCCTGCTTTGCTCCATATCTCTGCAAGATGTCCTTGGAAGCGTCCTCCATAGCTCCGTGGACCAAACTGATATTGTCCTCCATGAGCATGGCCTCCAATTGGGGCTTATTAACGTGCATCTTCTTTCTTGTTGAAGGCTTCTTTGGAGAAACTTTCCTGTTTTGCGATGTTATTGTTCTAGCAGTGGGATCTTCAGGCGGTGTAGCTTCTTCTCCTCCTTGCTCATCCCCTCCTCCTAGTCCATCTGCTTCATCTTTTCCTCCTCCTCCAAGAGAGCCAAACCCGTTATCTTCAGAAGCATTTTCCTCCTCATCACTCTCTATATCCTGCAATTCTTCCTGCTTCTTCTTCTTCTTCATCCCACTCAACTATCCGACATGCTCAACTCGAGTGACCATGGGGCTTCCTATGGTGTTAGTGTCAAAGAGTTTTGCATCAGTGATGGGTACAAGGAACTCCTTTGACCATTCCTTTGTAAGCTTCTCCATGTCTTCATCTGTTAGCTTGTAGTACGACTGTAACTCTTCCTTTTTCTCATATCTGTATGCAGTGATGTAGATGAAATGTGAATATGTGTGGAACTTTTCTATTGGTCAGTACTAGTGCAGGGTGCGTCGTGTCATGTGTGGAAATGACTTGATGACACCCTTCAATTGTTGATAATATGCATGAAACACAACTTTGGACTACCACTTCTTCGTCATGTCGTTGGTGTACCACAAGGTGGAAAACCTAGCTGCCAACGAATCCGATGGTTTGATCTCTGGAAAGGTGGCTCCTTCAGGCATTTTCCAAGCAACAAATGCAATCAAAACGATCAACCAACTGTAGTGGAATTCATATCCCAAATCCTGGGCTTTGCGCAAATATTTCTCTAGTTCATTGATGAGGTAACTCACCCAGTTCATCTGCATGCCCTCCACACATTTTCCTACAAGGTCCACCATGAACCCGATGACCTGTGTGGGGAAATTCTTCCTTACGCGCTTACCGGCTATGAGTTGGAAAGAGAGGAACACTGCACCATCCTGTATAGAGGCTACCTTCTAACATCACTTTCCTTTTTCAACTTCGCCATAAGATTCCTTGATGCGTTGTGCTAAGGAACGGTCTGAAGCCTTCCCTGGATAAAACTGTTGAGGGTCAGGTCCCTTCATGCTTAAGCCTATAATCTGGTGGATCAATGCTAGATCCACAATAATCCTTCGATCAAGCCACATGTATCCACCATGATAGAACAATACAAGGAGTTTAACGCAAGAGTTAACCTCCTGGTGGTGGCCAAAATCAGGAATATTCATCACATTCAGCATAGTGGACTGCGCCAGTCCCTTAATCCATGGCTAAGAGACAAGGCAAGGATTATTCCCAGTTGAATCCATCAAGTAGCGGTGGGGTGCTACCATATCATAGTTCTTCTTGTCACCTAAATTGAGGTCGTTGTTCTTCAATAACGAGATCTTTCCTAACTGACTTCCGACTACGCATATTCCTTTCAGAATGTACGCGGTGAATAGGGTGTACTCATAATCTCATGGGATTCTATCATGGTTAACAAAGCCAGCCAAAGGTGGGATATACTCTGGTAGGATGGACAGGATCTACTTTGCATTAGCCAGATCACCATGATGCTTACTTCAATGCTCAGTCGTAGGGTTAACACGGCCAGAACAACGTCCAGTCAAAGGGGAAGCCTGCAGTCCCCTGGTCGATGATGCTTAGAAACCTTTAGATAATGGTCTGTTATCCATTATCTTCTTGAGGACTTCCTTGACAGACTTCTCTAATTCACTAGTTTCACCCAACATTCTCACTTTTAAACCAACAGGTCGGGGTAGACAAATGGATAGGTGGGGTAGACAAATGGACGACGAGGTCTAATTTTAGATAACACAGCTCGACAGACAATCAAATCTCTTCTTGGCTCAGTCAATCAAAAGTGTAAAAAAGTGGTTCCGACGCAATGACCGATGAGTTAAATAAGCAACATCCTAACAGATCCTTCCAACGGCCAAGGATGCTTCCATCAATGTGAATCTGTCCATTATGGCGCGGTCTCAACGTTCCAAAGTGGTCCATTGGCCCATAAATTCATTTTATAACTGTTCTAGAGCATCTTTCTAATGGTCAGAGCACCTCCAATGGTCATATAACTTCGATAGGGCGAATTTCCATTCTGCATGGTCCTACTATTTTGGCGAGGTTCAAATCCTGCGAACCTACCTCTTGCAAGGTTCTAGTCTGCGAAGTCTTCCATCTGGTCTCTGTAGCTTCTTGCAGATTTTACAAATTAGCTTTCTTTTTATTGAGCTTCCTTTCCTTCTTTCCTGTGATATGAATCTCTCTAAATTTTTCTTGAATCCTCTTTCCATTCTTATTCTTATCTTCCCCCAGTGTAGTGACTTCGCACTGCTGATGTGCCCTCAAAGGGTCTGAAGTTAATATCCCTTTTCTTAACACTTCTTGAGTGGTCATACTTATTTTCTAAATGGATAGGTCCTTCAAACCTTCTCTCATTATTTCAACCTTGACAACTAATTCTCTTTCTTTTTGTTCCTCCTACGTTGTTACTTTGTTCTGTTTCTTCGACTTATCCTCTCGTTCTTCTATTAGTTGGTCCATTTTTCTAGCTATGAAATCCCTTAGTGCTTGATTTTTATTTTCTGTATCTTCTTCCTTTGCTTTCCTTCTGATTTGATTCTTCTCAATCCAGGGCTTACCTAACAAAATTGGGAAAGGGGTGTTGTTCTCAAGAAACTTAATGAATTCAAACTCCTCTTTAGTCGATGTTCCATGAATAATAATAGGTATATTAGTAACTCTTCCACATGAGGTTATCATGTTTCCCTTACACAAGCCTATCCTTCCATATGAAGGTATCACAGTAGGCTTTCCCAGAATTTCCCAAATGTCTTCTGTCATAATATTCACTTGTGTTTCCTCATCCAAGACACAGTCTATGTTGAAGTCTTATATTCTTGTACTTATACGCTGTTTTACTTTCAGGATATCTGGTAAACTGACATCTTTGTGAACATCCATCATTTCTTTCAACTGTACTAATGTAGTTTGAACTTCTTCCGACCTTTTTTTCTTTATGACTTTCTAACATGCTCTTAGTCTCTTGACTTTCTTCATAGTTTTCATGTCTCATGTTCATTCGTTCAACTTTAGAAATCATCTTTGGAAAATCCTCAACCTCATGACCAAGAATCTTACAACAAAGAAAAATAAGACCTGTGCCAGGGCATTCCTTAGAAAGATGTCCCTGTCTTCTGCAGTTATAACACAATGTCAATCCTATTTTTCTCTTATATATTCCCCAACCTCTTCTGTACTGCACACTAGGATCACAGTGTTGGACCTACAATCTGCAAAAAATATTTCTAGGTTCCTACATCCACTTATTAGTCCAAAAATTATTTCTATGCATAGGGATAACATATCTTTCTTCATTTCTATTAACTTTACTCAAATCAAATCTTTCTTCCAACTGCACCCTAGCCTTTAGACTAGGAAAAAATCTATTAAACATACTTAAATTCATTCTTTCGAAACAAAACTTTTCAGTTATCTTACTCTTATCAAAGCACAAAGGTTTACCTCTTTTTGGATCTTACCTCTTTTCTTTGAATCATATTTATTTCCTAGCACAAAGGTTCACAAGTCAAGTAGGGTACTACACACTTCAGCAGCCGA
This sequence comes from Picea mariana, assembly GCA_032191745.1. Lineage (NCBI taxonomy): Eukaryota > Viridiplantae > Streptophyta > Pinopsida > Pinales > Pinaceae > Picea > Picea mariana. The sequence goes on along the minus strand of JASDQU010310018.1, from coordinate 103,898 downwards.
TCTATGCAAAAAATATTCTCTTTTCTTTACTTCAGTTCCCAACAATCACAGTTTCAGGTACTAACAATAGAACCATTTATTGGAACAGGGGCAGACCCAGGGTTCAATGCTTAACAACGCACCAACAAAACCTCGACTACAGGCCATTTTGGGAACACTTGCGAAGCAGGTGAGGTCTCACTCGAGGTAGAAGCTAGGGGGGGTTATAGGATGCAAGTGTCTATAACCAAGCTGGGACACAGATCTATGATAACAACAATTCATAGAGTATTGTATTAACACTTAGAAGGTTATATGCATTAGTTCAGTAGCTTTATTAACATCGTAGAACATACTCAAAGATAGATCGTCGCAGTAACAATAAATGAGTATATATCCCGAGCACTTAGCACTGAGTAGATCTAGCATTTATTTACCCTTAACACAAGTAAATCACTTAAGCAATAACAGATCTATCTATCATACATAATGATCAATGCACTGAGAAAATTTATAACATAAACAAAACAACACAAAGAAAACCAAAGACACAAGATATATGTGGCTCACCCTAGTTTGGGGCTACGTCCACCAACTGCTTTGCCTTCTTTATTATGTGGTCGAATCTTACATTCATTCACTCCTGTGCACTAAGCCATAGAGTCAATCTTCACAACAAACATGAGATCTATGCACTGAGCACCAGATCCTCCTTCCAAAACTAGGTCAAGGCAAACAACCAACTTTCTATCAAGCATAAAGCCTTACACATAAACACTCCACTTTCCACTCCACATAAGCACTTATACACTTTCCACACTTTGCTACTTCTACAATACATTCTTGCTTATTTATAGTTTTACAATCTCTTACAATAAGACCTAATCATGGGTAAATCCCATGGGCTGACATCCCATAACCCATTACAAAAACCCTAGAGGACCCCTTACTGGGTCCACATAACTGGTAAAATAAGTGAGATCTACGATCTCAACTCTACCTGGCCACTCCTTCTTCGACCAATGTGTCGTAGCTCAAAAGTGGTCCAAACCTAACCCATGTTTCCTCAAAACTTGGTCGAGGGTCAACATGGCCCTGCGTGTTTTTGATGTTGGTTGCTGGCTAGTAAGAAACCTCCTCTCTTCCGCATCATGGTCTACCCTATCTGGTGTGAACTATCACCTTGTCTTGCAAGCTAAAGGTTATGTGGCTTGTGTTTCCACGGCGTTGTCTCGAAGGGTTCTCACCTGTTGTTGATATGGTCGAATCTAGTCTCCCTGTGTTTTAATGATCGAGCGAACTCTTGACTATTTTCTTGTATTTTGATTAACTCAACAATCACACTCTATCGGTTATCTGGTTGACTATTATAGTTGTTGGGTAGTATTAACAGTGGTTTGATTATTGGCTCGTCTCTGATTGATCGCGTGGTTGGAGGGTTATGATTGGAAATGATAATTGTTATACAATCGATGCCTTCTTTTGTTATGATAGTTGAATTGATAACTCAACATGGTTTAATTGGTTGATTAAAGAAGTTGTAAAAGGAAATGAAAATGGGCATACAGTCGTTGCCTCCTTGTGTTGTAACAATTAGATTGATAACTCAACATTGTTTTATGGTTTGATTGGGAGTAATTAGATATGTACAATCACAAAAATTCTTCTTTGTGTTATGTGGTGGTTTGTATGTTTCCTACATCGTGGTATAAATTGGAATGATGGTCGTTGTTACTATGTTTTAATTGCCCGATCAAGATTATTGCAAATTGAAGTATTGATGATTGTGGCTTGGCTATCCACTGTGTATGATTTATGGATATCATGCATCGTATTGTCTTATTTCACCATCATAGATGGGCACGGGATTTTTCAGTAGTATGGTTTCATTGCAATTTAATTGTTAAATTGGTTAAAGGAATGGAATCGAGTATGTTTTAAAAGAGCTCGTGTCTGTGTTTAATTTGAGGAATTAATTTATGGACATTGGTTAAGGTTTTGATGCTGAAAAAAGTTGAAACAAATGATTGTGTGTTCATTGGAATTTTGTTTTAAATATAAAATGGAAGAAATGAGAGGAAACATAATTATTATACATGATGTTTAGAAGGCATATTGATTTTGAGTATGATGACACTGTGTTAATTAAAAGGGTTGAATATTTAAATGTGGACAGTGAACAAGTGTTAACACACAATAATGGTTTAATTGATCTCAATAATTGTTTAGTTGGTGTTGGATCATTTGCATTAAATACATACTTGTTTTATGGATTACTTAATTGATTTTATGAACAATATTCACTTTTTTCCCTACCACTATTTCACTTTTCGCACATTACAATCCCCTTGCCTTCCCATATTCATTATCCACTCCATGTTCCTAAAATTTAATTATAGTTAAGGGAAACTTTGTATTATGATAGTTTAAGATCGCAGGGATGGATTACAGTGATATATCCTTCGATTTATGTTACAGTTGATTGTTTGTTGTCTGTGATAAGTAATCATGATCTTTCCCCCCTCATTTTAACATTTTTCGCTCAATACAACCCTTTAGAACCTTTGTTGACCCCCTACTCATTGACAAATATTAAAAATTTGTATGGATTAGATTGCATGAGTTTGATATGTTGTTGAGCCAAATTTTATTTCATATTTTAAAAGAGTTGTCATGTATGGTTGTTATAGAAACTATTTTCTAATCAATTATGCATACATGAATGATATTTTTTAGAAGAGGTATCCATGGAAGAGGTAACCGAGAGAGAGGTAATTGGAACAAGGTCCCTAGAAGGCCAAGAATCTCTATACACTTTGATGCAGACTCGCAAGAGTTAAGCCAACTATTTCAAGCTACATTTTTTAATTGGATTGGGCAAGGAGTGGTCCAACCTAGGCTCGAAAGGCATCCCTTCCAAGCCCCACAGGTCCCTAGTATCCCTGTGCCTCCTCATGTCTCACTACATCCTGAAGTTCTCGAGAATGACAGATGGCAAGAAATTGTCCACCCGACAGTCTCCCAACATCGTGGCTGGCCTAACTTGTCTTTACCTACTCCCCCGCCTATCAATCAAATTGTCTAAGTTTCCCCTGTCCATTCAATAGTTTAGTCTTCCCATGCAAGAAAAAGGTTGAAAACCTAGGCCCACCATGCCCCTGACAAAGGAAAAGCCACTGCTTCCCCTTCCTCACCCTCAAATGACTCTGATAAATCTGTGTCCTCCTAAATGCATTTGAGAGATGATTTCTCTCATGTGATCAATGAGATTAGGCCTAAAGGCTCCACACAACCTAAGGAAAATTCAGAGAGATCAAAAAGTGACAACAACAATAAGGGAAATATTGGCTCCCAGAGTGGAAAATATGGATTTTAATATTTTTTATTTATTAATTGTTGAGAACAGTTGACTTCTAAACTTTTGGACAACACACTATTTTTGGATATATAGGTAATATATTTGGAAATAATTTCAATTATCATTGAGATAAATTTTCAAATATGAATGTGATGATGTGAGTCACAAGGAGGGATGTTTTGTTAATTAACTAGTTGTGTTATGATTTTTTAAAGATAAAGGGAGTCACAAGGGGTCCCACCTACTAGTTATTATTTATTTAAAAACCCTTATTATGATTTATTACTTTTTTCCGTTAACTAAAACGTTGGTTGAGTTTTAGTTAACTTAACTAAGGAAGTAGTTCAACTACTTCAACCAATTCTAATTTTCTTAAAGGCAAAAGGAAATGTAGGAACACGAGGAGAATAGAAGGAGAAGCATATTAAGGTTTGCTCTTTGAGTTTTTGTTGAGTTAATTCACTTTTCATTCATTCCCTAATTCATTAGAAGTCTAATTTGTTTTTATGATAGCAGGGTCCTATTGTAGACATCAATATTTAGGGTTGAATTACATCATTCAGACACTTGTTTTTCAGAGGTGTTGATCTATCTTTGATAGTATGTGTAGACTTGTTTGTTTGTGAATTAGATTTCATGACTGACAAAGGCTATTGTGCAGAGTCGAGTGGGTAGAAATTTGTGGCAAGTTAATCCAACTTTTAAGTTTAGTTTTTGATTTTCTGTCAAAATTCCTTTTGTATGTTTCATCGGGGACGTCTAAGTTTGACTTTGGCCCAAAGCTTCCTCAAGAAATTTTGTAAAGAGAACAATTATTTGATGAATTGGAATGAAATAAAGGATTTCTTTATGTCTCATCTGTTTTGATTATTGACTCACTGTCTTTAATTCTGTCTCTATATTTATTTCAGCATCTGATATGTTCATAAAATTACATAGATAATGATTTTTTCAGCAAGCTTTTATTTATAAAAACACAGCCTAAGCACTTGTAAACAATACTCGTGAATTAGGATATCAATTTTGATGGCTATAAACATAGGGTGATATTCCTGTGTATCTTGATTTAGCCAAGCAGGATCTGAAAATGTTTGAGTAATATCATTTCATATCTTTTCCTCAACACCTGTGAGTGCATTCTTTGTGTGAAATCTTTTTTTCTTCGTGTCTTTTGTATTTGCATTCGACTCTTTCATTTTGATTGAAAGTAATGGAGCGTTTAAGGATTTTCGTTTTCTTTCTTTATATATTAGAATCAAACAAAGAAAATATTTGTGTTCTTTGTTTTGGGTAGTGTAGTAGATTGCATTTAGAAAATTACATTTGGGAATTGGGTGTTTTTGTTAAAACTGAACCTCTTCTCCATCATGTATGTAGTATTAATTGAAGAAAAATATTTTCATCTCATTATTCTTCATCATTTTGGAGTCAAGTCTAAAACATCATAAGTTTCACTTTCACACCCTTGAGTAAACAATAGCCCTAAAATGAAGCTCTTATAAGTTATAAAATTGATCAGACCCTTTTATATTATTTGGTAGCAAACCTACATTAGCTTAAAGTGTAGGGATTTGGAATAGGATGTGAAGATAACTTTCCAAAGACATAAGAAAAACATAGAATCTTGTGCTAGGGAGAGGTAAATCCAATTGTTCGTATAAGCATAGATGGGATCCCCCTCTCATAGGGTTAAAAATGATGTTTCATGTGGGGAGCAATGTATATTTCCCTTTTGAAGATTAACCCACGTAGCAGAAAGATCGTATATTGGGGGTTCTTCTTGAGAAATGACTGGGTACACTTGGTCTTGGAACTTCATGAATCATGAATCCATTTGGTGTCCTCAGTAGTATTATGGTCCACTTGTATTCATTTCTCTTGAAGAATTTCAAACTTGTTATCCTGCCCATACAATGGTTCCCGACTATCGACTATACCCGCCTAAAGGCTAATTGCGAGTTGGTAACCTTAATGGCCTATATATGTAGGGTTGATATACAAGGTGACGGTGAAGGGGAGTCAAACTCACTCGGGCTCCTTATAGGTTAAACCCATGGGTAAAATCACGTGGGAACTTGCACCAAGGAATAAGTCCGTTAAGTAGGTCGCCAATGTAACTGATCCACTTGCTCGATCCTAGCCCATTCCTATATTGATCTCACGATGTTGGATTTCATCACCAACTAGTGGTTTCATTGTGGGAAGGTTTTTTTGATTGTTTTCTTCTTATATTTGTAGCATGTGCTATTTTTTTTTCCCTAGTGGACCTTAGGTCAAGTCAGTGTCAATGACATCAGTTCCTAGGAGTACCAAGAAAGGAACCATTTTTCTCAAAGAACCTTTCATCTTTCCTTCTTTTGGAAACATTGGTCCTTCATGCATTGCCACAATCAGTCTTCTGGGACTCACCATCGGGTTACCTATTTGGTTGTTCCCCACTTCAATGATCTCTACCTTTCCCAATGCTTCGAATGCACCTAATTCTTCACATGTAATCAAATCACCCCCAAATCAACCTTATGTCAACCTTTCACCTTATTCACTCATCAAGTCTCCTTCCCTTTCTCCTTCTTCACCTAGTGAAATCTCTAAAGTGAGTATCCAGGTTAATAACAAGAAGAAGAAATAGAAGGATAAGAAGAAGAAGAACCAGAAAGATACCAAGCCTCCAACTGAATCAAGTCATGTTGGATAATCCCAACCAACTACTGTTAATCATACTAGGAGTATTGATAAAGTCGAAAAGTCTAAAATGAAGAATCCTAAACCCAAATTCCCTTCCAGGATTTATAAGGGTGACCACTTTCTAAGGGATCTCCTTGGTATCCCTAAGGTATTAGAAATGTGGTCTTCCATGTCATCAACCCCTATTGGACATGCTAGTGACTTCCCGTCAACTAGTGATGTTAAGGTTGGTAAGAAGAATAGAACCGTCAAATTTCCTTGTATGTTATGTGAAGGTGATCATCACTCTCACCTTTTCCCTCATATGGATTAGGCTTCTTATCTTTTGGAAAAGATTCAAGTTCCAACTGGTTATCATAATATCTCTCACAAGCCATTGTTAGTTGATAGACTGGACAATCTGGTTCTGTCCTCAGTTAGTCGAGTTGATCAGGTGGCCAATCTGGTTTCATTCTCAGTTGAACCAGTAACCCAAGTATTTGATCCCATTCTGTCATCGATCAACCACACTATTCATATGAAGAGTGAACCCAAAGTGGTAGATCCAGTTCCATCATCGATCAATCCCACTCCTCCCTTAAAGAGTGCTATGAAAGTGGTTGATCCAATTCCATCATAGATCAACCCCACTCTTCATCCAAAGAGTGTTCCCCAAGTGGCCTCTCTGATTCCATCATTGGTCGATCCCACTCCTCATTCAAAGAGAGAGGATGTCTCTTAGGTATACCTCATTAATAATGATTCACCCAAACAAGGGGGCACTCTACCCGTCCCGATGGCACCCTCTTCAAGCACTCAAATGATTTCTATTTATTGGAATCATTTGACAAAATTGTGTCTTCCTTCTTACATGCCTTTCCAAATCACTGTGCAGTTTTGTGATAGGAATATTCCTAACACTATAATATATGAAGGTGCTTCTATTAGCATCTTCTCTGCAAATGCTTCATAATATTTTGGTTCCCCACAAGTTGCACCCATGACTCAAAATCTGTTGACCTTTGACAGAAGAGTTAGTCAACCTTTAGGGATCCTTCCTCAGTTTCTAGTTACTTTGGGAGGAAAAATGGTCTACGTCAATGTGATGGTAGTTCACGACCCCTTGGATTTTAACCTTCTCCTTGAATGAGACTATGTCTAAATTATGACATATTTTGTGTCCACTCTCTTTTGAGTGATATATTTCCCTCACAATGGAAAAATAGTAACAATCGACCATCTTTCATTCATATACCCTCATCTGATGGTCAACCATCTGCCTTCTCTAAATGGTCCATATATGCCAACGATGTTCGCCCCACCCCAGGTCAATTATGTAATGACCTGTCCCATGCATTCAACTTCGAACGAGAGGGAATATCTCCCTTATCCTGACTTAGATCTAGTAGTTAACACAGTCATATCTTCAATAGGGATATTAGAGCCAGATATCCCTACCCTTATTGAGGCCTTTGACATGTATTCCTTCCGGAGTGTTTTTATGCCATCTAGTGAAGATCTCCTAGAATCCATGGCTGACATTTGTCCCTTGAGATGTATTCCTTCCAGAGAATTTTCCTCTTGGAATCCATGATCAAGGAGAAGCTACGAGAATATTTTTGATTCTCTATAGCAAGCTTGCTAAAAATGAAACAAAGGTCATGAGCATAGTTTCGCTTCAAAAAATGAAACAGAGGTCTCGAGCATAGTTTTTATTCTCTCTGGAAATCTCGTTTAAAAATGAAACATAGGTTACGATCATTTTTTTTCTTCTCTGTGGAAAGATCGCTAAATAATGAAACATAATCTATGAGAACAATTTTCCTCTCTGTAGAAAGCTCGTTAAAAAATGAAACAAAAATCTGGGGATTGAACCTGGAGCCTTGAGCATAGTTTTCCTCTCTTTGGCAAGATCATCAAAAAATGAAATAAAAATATGGGGATTGAACCTGGAGCTACAAACATATTTTTTCTTATCTGTGGAAAGTTCATTAAAAAATGAAACAGGGGCTATGAGCATAGTTATTTTCATGTGCCAAGCTCATTAAAAAATGAAACAATCACCTCTCCCGTTGAGTTGAGTATTTAACTAGGTCTTGTAGTTGAACCTTCATTTCATCCACCCTTATCCTTTTTCTCCATCTGGTACCAAAATTGGTGACAACCTCAAAATCGATGAATGAAATGAAGATTGTGGAGGCATGTCTCCAGCCTTTGATTATGATTTTGGATTTAAATTGCTAGCTTCTCAAGCTAGGGGAAGAGTAACAACCACCCATGGGTATCCCTCAAAATCTTTGGAAATTATGTTGAGAAATTACAAGCATAGTTTAATTTTGTTTCAAGCTTAGTATTTTTCCTTTCTCATGCTCATAAATACATGAGAATGTGACCGAGTATACTTTTATTACTTTCTTAGAATCGTAAAGGTTATATGAAAAAGGAACCCCCTGGATTTTCCTTTAATCTCTTTTCAGAATCTCTAAACATCAAAGGATTTCCAAGCGATATTGTGGTACTTCACACTCATTAAAGTGAATTAGAAAGAACGTTTGTTGAGCAATAGTTTATCTCTTTTTTGGTCTCATCATACTACTTTATGAAAAAGGAACACCCTGACCATATGGTTAGGAGAGTTCTTCTTAGTATTATTTTATACTTTTCCAGGCTTAGGAGACTAACCTTATGAAAAAGTCCATATGGGAGTTTCCTTTAAGTGTTTTTCATACTCTCTAAACATGAAAAAACACCGATTTTAATTTATTTGGGCTTCTAAAACATACATTGAAAGGCCTATCTGGGACCGAACCACTCCTTCCTAGGGTTCATTAAAAACACTCCGAAGGACTCATCCAAAGGATGAGCTTATACCGAGTACCTGTTATCCTCCTCGAGATTGTTAAAAAAGAAACAGGTACTCATCTATCTGGATGGGGGGGAAATTGGGAAGTGGGTCAAGTATTGAAAACCTTTATGGAAACTGTTTTTTGTCGCCCTTGAACATGGAGCATGTCTACATTATGTCGTACAGTTGGGTAATCTTCTTGTATCTGATTCATTCGAAGTCAATGTGTCATCACACTCTTCTCCTTCGAAGAGAACCTTTGGTTGTTGTTACACTATGGAGATCATCACATTATGTTTGGATCATTTCATCTTTGAGTCAATGCTACTAATTCGATTATCGTTCCATGAAATGTTCATGGGAAGTATAAAACACTCTGCAATATTCATACATGTGTCAGTCTGTTCACATCTAATATTTCATCTTAAATCACTATCCTATGTTAGTTTCGTGTCGATGATGGGGGATACATCAAGGCCCTCCTTTGGTGAGTCTTTTCTTGTCGACTTCAACACATTATCCAGAAGTTATACTTAGAAACAAATTAGTACCTTGCAACCTACATGCCCTAATGACAGGTCTCCTCTCTTTCGAAAGTGGGTTAACATCATTGGCCTCTCATTTAATGATTCCACTAGTGCTCAACTTCAGCTCACAAAATCCACACCCGTTGGATTGTACTAAAGTACCTTGAGATTCATTGACATCAATGGTGATCTCTATTTCTCTTGTTAACAGTATACATCAATGAAAGGTAATCAAGTGGTTTATACCATGTTCGACATCAGCCCATGTATTCACATGGTTAGAATTGTACTGGTTCAATATCGAGATGAAGACCCTAGGGACATATTTGGCATCTACCAAACGATATCTAACTAACCTAGGTTGCGATGGAGTTTGAAACTTACTGATATACACTGTTACATAGATCCACTTTGTATTGGTCTGTGGCTATTTTGTTTTTTCAATTGTATCTCCACTGTGTAAAATCTCGTGGCTATAACTTGATCGAGTGATATGGATCCACATTGTATGTTTGGTGGCCATATCCTTAGTCAATATACTCATGGATCCGCAGTGTATTGATTTACGACCATGCTTTGAGTCATTTGTATTTCGAGCATAGGTACGAATTCCTTGGATATGAAACATATATTAATATTGTTTGATGGTTGTTTGCAGATTCTACCAAGTTCTCCCGCTCCAACACCCTTGCATTGAACAATTTGTAAAGTGTTTCGACCATCGGTTTCTCTTCTGACTTCACATTTTAGGGGGCATATATTACACATCAAAATGACACGCTTAAGTACCTCACCCTAAGTGTCTCAAGTTTCGTTAAGTTCCGTATGCACCTTGCTAAGTGTCACATGCACTTTTATATGTGTTTATATGTGTTTTAACACCTTAACACCATGAAAGAACATTTTTCACAATACCTAGTCAATGTGGATAGAAATATATCATATGAAGGTAAAAATACCATGTGCACATGAATTATTCATAAAAAGGAAAGTAATTAGTGTGAGAATCCACCTCACATTTAGTTTCCTAATCTCAAGGAAAAATTGAGAGTCTCATGGATGGTTGAGATATTTTCTCAAACCAAAATCCTAATTTGGTGGATCTTGAGAGATATTTCTTCCTTAAAATCCTTGAGAGATATTTTCTCCCTAAAATCCTTGAAATATATTTTCTCCCTAAAAATCTTGGAGATCCCATTTTAGTGGATCTAATGAGTGATATTCTCCATGGTGGTTAAGCCTCCAAATCCTATATAATGAGGGTTTTCCATGGTGAAGGAGACACACACATATATATCAAACTTATGATCTTGGGATTCATGTAAGGGTCTAGACGAGGATATCTTGGAAGAGTTGTAGCTGACATATTTCATGATCTGTAAGTTTTCTTGGCTCTCATTTAATATACTTGGCATATTTCCTTCAAGTGTACGTCTACATATGCTTGTCTATGTTTGGATTAATTTACATAGATGAATTTTCTTTTCTTAATCCATTAGAGTAGGATATAGGCTTTTGTTTCTCATTGTTCATTGCAGGTACATATTTGTGCCGAGAGTGAAGATCAAGCTCATGGACAAATTTCATAAATGAGGTGCATCTTACTTCCCCTCCTTCTCTCTTTTTTGATGGAAAAAATGAATTTATATAGAAATGGTAGTGTCCATTTTTAGTGTTTCTGTCTTGGTATAGGGATCTATAATCCAAGGGAAAGTTCACCTGTCCACAAGGGAATATTTCTGTACTAAGCATATTTATCAAGATAAAGAAGATACTGAGACAAAACAAGAAGAATGATGCTCATCACATCAGTCAAATTCAGAGGAGGAAGATTGTGAAGAATGCGTAATGAATTTCAAGGATAAGCTAATCGATGCTTTAAGTGATCTAAGTAAAAAAAGAAGGAAAACAAGTCCCTTAAGGAAGAATTGAACAAAAATTATGAAGAATCCCACCAGATTACCATAAATCTAAAATATTAACTGGAAGAAGCCAAGGTGATTGAAGAAACCCTCAAGGATCAATTGAAAGAGAAACACTGCTTGGAAGCCAAAAAAATGTCACAAAGAAAGGAAGCAAAGAACATAAAATAAATTCTAATAAGTCATCTTAAGGAAAGATATGAGGATTTAAGCAAGCTTGAAGCTGAATTTAGTCAACAAGAAAGAAGACTTGAAGAAGGAATTATCTCTTTGAAGGATCAACTTGAAGAAGAAAAGAGAATGAAAGAATTTATGAAGATCGAGATGATGAAGAAGGAAGAATATTGTGAGAATCTTGAAGAAGCAATTTTCACATTAAGGGTTGAAGTTGTCATTCTCAACAAGAATACTGAACAGAGAGGAAGCTCCACACTGCCAGTAAAGAAAGTTGAAGAAAAATGTTTCGGGTTGCTAGAAAGGAAGAATGAAGAGAAGGATAAGAGTTATGAAGAAATCATCATAGGCCCTATCAAGAAGGAATAATGCGAGCCCTCGAAGGAGGAAATTCTAGAAATGGAGAAGACTAAAGAAGCATATTAAATAAGAGATGGATATCCAAGAATACCTTCTATCTTCAGGGATCAAAGAAGTGTTGGATTACTGAGAGGGGGGGTGAATCAGTAATAGATAAATCTAATCCTTTTTAACGATATAATCCAAGTGTTATATCAATGTATCATTATCATCCAATAAATGTAGAGTAAATAATAAATGAACAAATGAACAATCATATACATACACAATACACCAGTGTTTTACGTGGAAACCCAAAGTGAGAGAAAACCATGAAATGCTTTTTCTGATATGTCTTGAATAATTACATTCATTGAAAGCACCAACTTCCTTTGTTTTCTAGGTGCAACTGGAAGGAGGCTCCAACCCCCTATTCTCTCAAGCTACAACTTGAGGGAAGCTCCAAATCCCCAATTCTCTAGCTACAACCAGAAGGAGGCTACGACCCCTATGTTCTCTGAATACAATTGGAAGGTGGCTACAACCACCTATCCTTGCCCCGCCCAACCTCCCTGACATATAAGTAGAATTATGGAACCACTGTCACACTATTACTATGATATATACTATTGTAAACCTATACCAATCAACCTGCACCAAATAACCTGTATCAATAACCTGAACCATGCATCAACCATGCATCAACCTGTACCTCAACCTGTAATCAACCTATACCATAAACAACTGCATCAACCATGCACCAACCTGTACCAAACAACCTGTAATCAACCTGTTCCATAAACAATTGCATCAACCATGCACCAACCTGTACCTCAGCCTGTACCATGAACAAGTGCATCAACCATGCACCAAACCTGTACAAATAACCTGTCACAACAACCTGTCACAAAAACTTGTCCAAACAACCTATCACAACAAATTGTCTCATCAATCTTATCAACCAAATCATATCTACTCACCAAGATCAATCACCAAGACAACCCTCAAATATGTGCATCAACCAAGCATAACACACCAACTCATAATCATCACCAAGATCAACAAGTGCTTCTAATAATACAAGTATGCTACATCATCCATAAACCATGTGTCAACAACACTACTAACAAGTGCCTCCAACCATGTATCAAGTATGTACTAATCATGTATCAACTACTCATCAACTATGACTCATCAATATGTACCAACATCATCAACTATACACCTCATGTATGTGCCAACTAATCAACTACTTGTCTCAACCATGTACCCAACATATACCTTAACCAAAATCCCTCATCAATTTAATAATCCAAATATGATTTGTAACTCTGTAATATACCTAGTGTATATGATCACACACTTGCATACCTTCTTTAACTTTAACAACAAGAGACTCACATTTTCATCAAACTTTTCTTTAGTCTCACATGACTAGTTTTGGATTAGTCAACAACCCTAACTTTAAATAATCATAACTATGTACCTGTAATGAATAGAGATATGAAACTGATATACAATATTCTTCAGTTTGTTTTATGCAATTCCTCCAGGTGTCACTACGTGGAACCTCTCAGAAGAGGATTTATAGAAAAAATGGCATACCTTATTGAATTTTGGCTTCTTCTAGAGAGAGACCTTGTAGAGATTTCCCCACACAGAATATTTGTTGAATCGATCTAAAAATATTACACAACATACTAAAGACTGTAATATAACCAACACATTTTGTCTTACTGAATTTTGATCTGTTATGAAGAATTTATGACGTTTTTACCCGAAACACCTATTTTAGACTAGTTTTAGGACTAGCCACAAACCCTATTTTCTACGGAGTGTAACTCCAAAAATACAATGACCCACAAGAAGAATTGTTTACCACAGATACTTGGATATGTTTCCTCAATGGCCTTGCAATTTCACGTTCTGAATCATTATAGAAAAAACTTTATTGCGAAACTGGTGAGATGCCCTATAAATAACATACCTTAGAAAGCATCATCAAAAGAATTTATCCTCCCTTGAATTCTGACCTTCTTTTCTTCACCTTCCCTCTGAAATTTGGCTTAGATATCCTTTGGTTACCTCAGTCACCTATAGATATTCAATATTCTCAAGTGTGATGTAAAATGAGAGAGCCTTGCCTCTTATTTATACTCTCCATTTCTAGGTCACTTAACCCATTTATAGGTCAATTAACCCATTTCTAGGTCACTTAACCTATTTTCCTCATTTTTAGGGTTAACCACTTTCCATAATTAGAAAGGTCTCCATTATACTTTATCATTTAAATATTCCTCCTTGAATTTGTCACCTCACTTTATCATTTAAATAATATTCTTTGATTTTGTCACTTCACTTTATTATTTAAATAATCCTTCTTGACTTTGTCACTTTACTTTATCATTTAAATAATAATTTCTTCTTTGCAAGATCTTTGACTTCTTTGACCTTTTGGGGCTTCAAGCCAACATATGAGGGTCCTCCAACTTCGTAAGGAAATAACTCTCAAACCGTGAGGAGTTATGTGAGGTTTCACATACCACCATAAAGCGCATGACATGTACTATCCATATAGAATAGTCTTGAATTCAAATATATAAAAAATCATACCATTATCCATAAAAAAATCTTGGATCCATTACCCAAACCTGGATTCTCCAACTTCTCATGGCCATAACTCTCTAACCTTGAGGATTTATGTGACGTTCCACATACCACCAGAAATGGAATGACATGCACTATCCATCTAGAATAGTCTTACCTTCAAGTATATTAAAATTCATACCATTATACATGAAACAACCTTGGTTCCATTACCCAAACCTTTGTGCTACCGTAATTCTCTACCGGAATTTCTCCAAGGGTTGGAATCAATCACTTAGGGGTTGAAATAAATGAATAAGGGTTGAAATCAATCTATAATATCACTCTCCAATAGTTGACATCAATGAAAACCAACAATCCATACCAACTATCCATCAACCTAAGCCAACTGTCTGACAATCTCCCCCTTTGGCATTGATTCCAACACCAAAATTGATGGAAAAAATTAGTCATGATAACATTCATGTTTATACTCTTTATCAATGTTTCTATCTCTCCCCCTTTGACATCAATGGAAAATGGTATCTCCCTTTGGGGCTATTGCCCCTGACTAAACTCTCCTTGGGGCTTCTCCCCCTGTCTACGTGCCTTTGATTTTTCTTTGTTTTTATAATCCTATGATTAATCTCTTTCCCTTCATATGAATAATATCTCCCCCTTTGACAAAGGGTGTCACTCTGAATTCATATCTCTCATTCTTCCCTTCTGACAATCACTCCCCTTGGAAACATGCCTCTACGCTCTCTCTCCAAGAATTTATCTTTGCATCTGATAAATCTCCCCCCCTCTATCCTATTTATGGTGTTTCCGCATGTACATCTAAGACATATAAGATAAGCATTCAAAATCATTCATTTTGGAGTAGAAATTACTCCTAGTCTCTCGTGAAGATACTCAAGGACTTCCCATTTTGTAAAGATGTATGCCACTTGTTCTTTTGTTCCCACATATTCAACTCTGATGTTCTTCTATGCAACCTATTCCCGTAGAAAGTGATACTTGATTGGAATGTGATTCTTCTTGGAGTACATCACTAGTTTTTTTGAGATACTGATGGCACTTGTATTATCACAATAGATTGGAATGGGCTCATCATACTCAACCTTCATATCTATCAAAGTTTGTTTCATCCAAAGAACCTGTGTACAACATGTTGATGCTGCAATATACTCTACCTCGGTTGTATATAGAGATATCAATGATTGTTTCTTGCTTAGCCATGATACTAAACACTCACCCAAGTAGAATGCTTCTCCGTTGGTGCTTCGTCAGTCATCAATACAACCTACCCAATCTACATCTATGTAGGCAATAAGAGATAGATCCTTTCCTTTTGGATACCATAATACAAACTCTTTTGTTCCTTTGAGATATCTGAAAATTCTCTTTACTGCTAATACATGTGATTCCTTTGGTGCTGCTTGAAATCATGCCACCAGTCCAACTGCCTGCATTACATCTGGTCTAGATGTTGTCACATATAGTACGCTGCCAATCATTGACCTGTATTGCCTCTGATTTGTAAACTTTGAATCAACATCTTTTCTTAACTTGCAACTGGTTTACATGAGAGTGATAATTGGTTTGCAATCTTCCATTCCAAACCTCTTTATCATTTTTCTGATATACTTGGTTTCATAAATAAAAATTTCTTGGTTTCTTTGACATATCTAAAGTCCCAGAAAGAAGAATAGTTCTCCAAGTAATGATATTTCAAATTCATTCTGCATATCCTTTGCAAATTTCTATCTTAACCTGTCATCATCACTACCAAAAATAATATCATCAACATAAATTTCAATTAATAAAATATTACCTTGAGTTACCTTGATGTAGAGGTTGTTGTCTGTGCTTCCTTTCCATATTTTGTAGGGATTTTTTTCATTGTTGTTTCTGAGCATTACTTTGTTTTGAATGTGAACCAATGTATGCACTGCATGTGTCCAAAAAATATCTATCAATTTGGAATCCATTAACATTGTTCGAGCGATTTCCTATGTAATTATCATCCATTATGACAATGTTCCTTTGTCTCTGAACCACTCTCTGAACCAATCTATGAATCCATTCTCTCGTCCACTATCATATATCTATCCAAACCTACTAAGTGTTCTTACAAATCCATCTATGTCCAAGAATCTACTTGCACAACTGTCCATAATGATAACCCATTTATCACTATACTATCATGAAGTCTTGATTAATCTATCAAACTATACTTCTACTAACTGATTTCTCTGAATCTGTCTTCTCAAACTCTAAAAGATTCTCGAAGGATAGTTCTTTAGTCTGTCACAGCTATAGCATAGACTCACCCTCTCTAATGTTGATATTACTTGGGATTCTCTAATCTGGATGGCTCAGAACAATTCTTGCTCTGATATGTATTCATCATCATCTTCATTGGTAGATTCATTATCTCTCTGAGCTCTGACTTCATTCTTTCTTTATGTGGATTCATCTTTCACTACAATGCCTAAAAGTACAATCTCTTGAAACTGTTCGTTATTTACCCATCCTTCTTTTCTTTCAGTTATTTTCCAAACCTTTATGTATCTAATATCTTTCTTTTTCTCTGTAGAATTTTATTCATCTCGTTTTATTGCCAATATTGCGATCTCTGGTACTTGGTCTTTTTTCACCCGTTCTTCCTGTTTTCTTATCCATACTTTCTTATATCTAATATCAGTATTCTCTTTCATGGAAGTATCTATCATTCTTCTACAATCACTGGCTATGTGTCCATAGTTATGACATTTGTAACACTCAATGTTACGTGCGACCACATAGACACTTCTTGCCTAAACATTTCTTTTATAATCCCTGCAATCTGCAACCTTATGTCCAAAGTTAGTACAATAAAACAATGACCATAAAATAAATTTTCATACCTGGGATCATGATCATGATCATGATTGAAGCTTCTTTGTGGATTGAACATGGATGGTCTTCTTGAATATGTATCTTCAATAGTTTTATTAGATTCTGGTTGACCATGATTCCTTCCTTTGAGTACTTCTGCATAACTCTTTCTATTTTCTTCATTCTTCTTTTCTAGCAACCTATAGTGCTTCTCTTAATTCTTTATAACTGATGTAGATGTTTCTGTCTCTTCAACGTTCTTGTTGAGCTTGATGATTTTACTTCTCAATGTGACAACTTCTTCTTCAAGCTTCTCAACCTCTTATTCTTTCTTCATTATCTAATACTTCATGACCTCTTATGTTCTCTTTACTTCTTCAAGTTGTATTTTCAATGTAATTATTTCTTCTTCCAGTCTTCTCTCTTCTTGACCAAATTCTTCCTTAAGTTGGTTTAAGTCATTCGTTCTTTCCTTGAGATGATCCAACAATATATTTTCTCTCTTTTTTGCTTCTTCCTTTTGTGCTGCTATGTTGGCTTCTAAACATTTCTTTTGATATTCTAGAGTTTCTTCAATTCTTCTGGCCTCTTCTAGTTGAGCTCTTAAATTCTTGATGACTTGCTGATCTTTTTCAGAACCTTCAACACTTTCCTTTCGGTTCATCAATTCTTTCTTGGATGACTTGTTTTCTTCTATTTCTTTCTTTATATATTTAATTGCACTGATCAATTTTTCTCTGTAATCAAATTTTGCTTCTTCGTACTCTTCCTCTTCTAAATCTGTCTGACATGATGAGCATCTTTATTATTGTTTTGTATCTGCATCTTCTTTGGCATTTTCTAAATCTGTGATGGGTGAAGAATATATGTCATGTAACTTATCCCAAAGTTCTTTTGCTGATGAACATTTACCAACCTTTTCTCTTAACATATTAGGTAATCCTTCCCAGATGAAATCCATTGCTATTTTGTTATTCTTCCTCAATTCCTTCTTGGCTACAGTCTTTTCCCTTTTTGAAATATCATGTCCCTGTGCCTGTAAAAATACTTCCGTCCTTATCCTCCACATCTCATACTTAAAACCATTCTGACCATTAAACATTGGCACTCCATTCTCAGAACAATCCATGATCTCCTTCCAGTGGTTAAACTGTTTCTTGAAGGAACCAGCTCTGAAACCAATTGTTGGATTATTGAGAGGGGGGGTGAATTAGTAATAGAGAAATCTAATCATTTTTAACCATATAATCCAAGTGTTATATCAATGTATCATTATCATCCAATAACTGTTGAGGAAATAAGCAATGAACAAATGAACAATCATATACATACACAATACACCAATGTTTTACGTGGAAACCCAAAGCGGGAGAAAACCACATAATGATTTTTCTTATATGTATTGAAGAATTACATTCATTAGAAGAACCAACTTCCTTTGTTTTTGTTGGCTATGGAGCCTGATTATCTTCCTGATTTAGAGGTCTTTTACTTTCAGCCATGTTTATACCCCATGAAGTATTTACACCCCAGAAGTATGTACACTCTTCCACGTGGGGGAGTGTAGAGGGGGGGTACCCCCTCTGTGAGGTCCGAGGGGGATATCCCCTTGGATGGGGGGTTTGGGGGCAAGCGGGCCCCTAGCGGGGGTTCAGGGGCAGCGTCCCCCAAAGGAAAAATTGCCTTGTAAATGTATATTTTTATTTCAATGTAAATTTGGACTGTTCATTATAAGGTCGCAAATCTAACGATAGAGATTATGTTAGGGTTTTTTTCCCTAGAAGGTAACCTTGTTTTATGAGGGAAATGTATTGTGGCTATGATTGATGGAGAATATTGTATTCTGAGATAGGAGAGTGTGAGAGAAAGAAGAGGAAGTTACAACGGGATTGTTGTAGGTTGTATCCCTTCATATGCTAGATAATAATAAAGGAAGGACTTGGCAATTTCTCTGGTGGATGTAGCCCACACTGGGTGAACCACGTAAATCTATGTCTCTATTGTATTGTGTATCTTCTGTGTTTTGTTTCCGGATTTGTTTTATTTTATTTCTCCACAATCCTGTTTTTATAACAACTGGTATAAGAGCAAAAGGTAACTCGCAAGAAAAGAGGGTTCCTGGTTCGAGTGGGAGAAATGTCGGAAGATGGAAAGTTTAGGGTCGAGAAATTTAATAGCCAAAACTACCAGTTATGGAAGATGGAGATGGAAGACTATTTATATCAGAAGGATATATTCCTACCATTGGGTGGAATAGAAATGAAGCCAGTGGCTACGAAGGACGAAGAATGGGAGATTATTGACAGAAAGGCTCTAGGAACGATACGGCTAAGCCTGGCAGCGTCGGTGGATTTCAATATTTCCAAAGAAAAGACAATGAAGGGTTTGATAAACACATTGGCCAAATTGTATGAAAAACCCTCAGTGTCCAATAAGGTATTTCTAATGAAGAGATTATTTAATATGAAGATGTCAGAAGGTGGGTCTGTTGTAGATCATTTAAATGATTTTAATACGGTTACTAATCAACTAAGTTCTGTAAAAGTGGACTTTGATGATGAGCCCAGGGCTCTTCTAATCTTGTGCTCATTGCCAGAAAGCTAGAATGGCTTGGTCATGGTTGTAAGTAACTCTGTCTCTGGTTCAAATACTTTAAAATTTGATGATGTTGTTGGTGTTATCCTTAGTGAGGATTTTGGAAGATTGGTTGTTGTCATTGATGTCAACCCTAGTCATGGGTTTTGGACCGCAAGATTGATGAAGCTATTTGGACATGAAAGAAAATGCACATGTAGATACAACATCCATGGATGGATAGTATACATCATGTTGTTTCCGGTGGTATGTGGCACGTCACATGGATCCTCATGGTTGAGGAGAAATGAATTTTTGAAGATGACAAAGTGAATTGAAGAAGGAAGTACATGTAGGCCCTGAAGATAATTAAAGAAAATAATTACAAAATAAAAAAGTGTCAGGTCATCCCTAATGTTAAAAGGAAGTGACATAAATGGTATAAATAAACATCATTATACATTCATTTGATACAAGTCAAATTTCAGAGGTAGTAAGAAGAAAAGAAGGTCGGATTTCAAGGGAGGATGAAGTCTTTTGGTGATGTGTTCTAAGATATGTTATTTTCAGGTCATCTTACCATTTTTGCTATAATTTTTTTTTTAGAATGATTCAGATGGTGAAATCAAAATGGTATTGAGAAGACATATAAAGGTACCTCTAGTAAAAATTTTAGCTCTTGATTCACTACAATTATGGAGATACACTTTGTGGAAGATAGGGTTTGTGACCAGTCCTAAAGCTAGTCAATAAACAGGTGTTCCGGGTAAAAAAGTCATAACTTATTCATCGAGAATCCAAATGAAGTGGGAAAAATTTTAATGGAAAGAGTACGGACTTTAGTGTCTTGTGTGAAAGTTTCATAATTGTATGTTAATTATTGAGATTTGGGAATTCTGTGAAAGTTCACTCTCTTGAATAGACCAGAATTGAATAAAGTCTAACATTCTTTCTATAACTTATTTTGGGGGAGGATTCAAGGAGTGAAACTTGGAGGAGTTTCAGAGAATACATTGAGTAATATTATATATAGGATCAGAGTACTCGAGTAATTGAAGAATTTCATAAATTGAAGAAGTCTCAGGAAGCATGTTCAGGTTCTATGTGATGATTGGTTGATGGTGATGATTTAATGTAAAGTTTTATTATCTCTCATATATTCTTGGGTGGAAGGAAGGGGAAAGGATGGAGATTTAAAATATCTCTTGATATTGGAGGATTGTATCTTCCTCTTAGAGGTTTATCCCTCCCTTTACATTTGGAAGCTATAGCTACCTTTGGAATTCATTACTTCCCTTGAACAATAACTATTGATTATTTCTCATATATTGTGCATGGTGTATTGTGGTGTATTGGTGTAACTCTTATATTATTGTTCATTTCTCATTGGATATAGTTGAATGCTTTAAGTATAAAATGAAAAAAGTTTTAAATTGTACTTGATACTGATTCACCTCCCTCTCAGTATCAACAGAGGAAATGCGACGGAAAAGCATAGGTGAGACATCAGGAAATGCGTTGAACATGGAGAACAGGGGAAGACAAAAGGATAGAGGAAAGGGTTTTGGGGACCATGGGAATTCTAGGAAGGGAAGATCAAAATCTAGACTTGGAATGATAGAGTGCTAGAATTGTGGGAAGAAAGGACATCTGAAGAAAGATTGTAGAGCTCCAAAGAAACAAAGAGATGGACAACAGGAGAGAAATCAGGAAGCAAATGTAACAGGTGATGTGTTACAAGATGCTTTGATTCTTTCTGTAGATAATATTTTTGAGACTTGGGTAGTAGATTCAGGGGCTTCATTTCATGCCACATCCCATAAGAAACATTTTCTAGATTATGTTCAAGGTGATTTTGGACAGGTTCATTTGGGTGACGATGCACCATGCAAAATTGTTGGAATGGGAAAGGTAAGAATAAAGAAATGCAATGGAAACCAATGGTTGTTGAAAGAGGTAATACATGTTCCATATTTAAGGAAAAATCTAATTTCAACAGGGCAGTTGGCAAGTGAAGGTTGTATATCAATATTTACAGATAAGACGTGGAAGGTCATCAAAGGATCATTGGTGATAGCAAAAGGAGAGAAGGTAGGTACATTGCATTTATGTATTGGTAATATTGACTCTTCTATATCTTTAGCTTCTACAGGAGTGGATACAACACTGTGGCATCATAGGCTTGGACACATGAGTGAGAAGGGGATGCAGATACTTCACAAAATAAATTTGTTTCCAGATCTTACACAAATTGATTTAGACTTCTGTGAGCATTGTGTTTATGGAAAACATAAGAGAGTCAGATTTCTCAGAGTTGGAAAAGAAAAGAAGAGTGAAAGGTTAGAGCTTGTGCATACATATGTATGGGGACAATCTCGGGTATCATCTCTTGGTGACTCTCATTATTATATTATTTTTATTGATGATGCAACTAGAAAAACTTGGGTTTATTGCATTCGACAAAAATCTAATGTTTTTGATACTTTTAAGAAATGGAAAGCTTTGGTTGAGAATGAGAAAGGAAAAAAGTTGAAGTGTCTCAGATCAGATAATGGAGGTGAATATTGCAGCAAGGATTTTGATGATTACTGTTCATGCCATGGGATTCGTAGAGAGAAGACAGTTCCAAGAACACCACAAGAAAATGGTGTGTCAGAAAGGATGAATAGGACAATCATGGAGCGTGCAAGGAGTATGAGATTGCATGCTGGTTTGCCCTTATAGTTTTGGGTAGATACTGTATATACTACTATTTACTTAATAAACAGAGGACCTTCAAGCTCTTTGGATGGTAGAATTCCAGAGGAGGAATGGATAGGAAAAAAGGGAAACTATTCTTTTTTGAAAACTTTCGGTTGTGAAGCATTTGTCCATATTGATAAAGAAAATAAAACAAAGCTTGAGGTAAAATCCAAGAAGTGTACCTTTATTGGATATGGTGTTAATGATTTTGGTTATTACTTATGGGATTATGAAAATAAAAAAATCATTAGGAGTAGAGATGTCATATTCAATGAGAAGGTCATGTACAAAGATCATTTGCAGGGAAAGAAATAGAAAAAAGAGCATTGTAGAATAAACGGGTTTACAAGTTGAAGGAAGAAGATGGAGGAGAAAAGCGGTACAAGGCTAGACTTGTTGTAAAGGGGTTTGCACAAAATAAAGGTATAGATTTTGATGAAATATTTTCTCCTGTTGTTAAAATGAATTCAGTTAGAGCTATTTTAAGTCTTGTGGCAGTAGAAGATTTTCATCTTGAATAGTTAGATGTAAAAACATCTTTTCTCCATGGGGATTTGGAGGAAGAGATTTATATGCAGCAGCCACAGGGGTATGAGGTCAAAGGGAAGGAGAATTTGGTATG